>ADNK01002053.1:0-13621 GCA_000320545.1 Bigelowiella natans CCMP2755
CCTCAGGAAGGAGGAAGCCACATCCAGCCGAACACTCAAACACATAACAAAGAACAAGGATGAGAAGGAGAAACAACAAGAACGACGAGAGCAACCCCAATAAGACCAGCAAGTCTTACTAAATCTTAAACAACGTGTTTCTCCTCTCCATCTCCCATGTCGTATGCGCGTGCGTGTGCGTGGGCTTGTTTTTTATCATTAGAAACTATCATCGTCGCTGTTCGTGTGTGGGATCTCAGTGGTAGTATCTATCGTGTGAGCACCTATTTTGCTGCTACATGGCCACACCCTCCCCCCCCCCTTAAACCCTTATATCCTTGCTTGAGCTCCTTCTTCTTGATTGTTCGCGTCTGCGCAGGTGGTGACTGTATCTTTCGAAATACCGTTGTTTATGGTCTCCCATCGGATATTGACTGCATTCGGTAGTAGGAACTAGCAGCAGCGCGGAAGTTGAGCTTCTACTTGCATAAATATATTAGTGGCGGGGGGGGGGGGGATCTCAAAGTAAAATAATTCAAAGAATCGGCGATTCCCCTTGTGAGAATAATTTACGACTGAACGAAATGACACTAGAATGCTCGTTACGATATATCAATCGTTTCCCTGTATGTGGGATTTGCCTTTTGTTGTTGTTGTTGTTCTTCTTCTTCTTCTTCTTCTTCTTCTTCTACCAGGCGTAGTCTACCTCATCTTGATCGCTCAGAGCGCTTATGCGGTGCGAGTCATTGGATATACACTTGTCAACAAGGTACAATATATATATATATATATATATATATATATTTATATATATTACTGGAACGAGGAGAAGAGGCCACAGCACGACGATTACTATGCATGTATGTAATAGACGACATCTTACTCTTCAACGATCAAATGTCATCATCCTCATCATCATCCTCATCATCATCACTATCATCGTTATACTAGGCTTGGCTGATTCTCGCCCTGGAGCCTCTGCATGGTGATTTCCCATCATTTCGCACCTTATAACATGGGGGTGGGGTGGGGTGGGGGGGGGGGGGATGGGGTTCAAGTACAACACAGTGCGCAAACGGGCATCAGATACTATAGATGACGGCATGATACGGGTATTTATTTATTTGTTGTTGGGGCACTCGGCGACAGCCACAACAAGCAAGCTTTGCTGCTCTTCCACTCGCTTTCCACTGCGCGCACCGTGCTATTCATGCCCGGAGAGCTTCATGCGTAGATCTCACCGGGGGGGGGAGAATGGGGAGAATATAAGTGAGTTAAATAGTGTGTGTGTGTGTGTGTGTGTGTGTGTGTGTGTCTGGAATAAAGGCGTCACTTATGCTTGCGTGAAGACAGCTCAGGTTGATTACACAATCGCAGTAGTAGTAGTAGTAGTAGTAGTTGTTGTTGTTGTAGTAGTAGTGGTGGTAGTGGTAGTGAGTGAATAGGCACATCGGCCTTCTTGATTGACCACATTGAATAGAATCGAGCAACCATGCACAGTCGAGAGCGTCCGATCATACATCATATTGCGCATGTTCTAAAAAACACAAAGAAAAAAAGGGGGGGGGGGGGGGGAAAAAGAAACTATAACAAAAAGAGGCCCGAGAATGATGTCTCCACTCTTTGTTTGCACGCGGAAAATGTAATGAACGAATAGGTGCATTTCACGGCGACTACGATATCACGCCCGGGCCTTGAGAGCACAGCGCAGGGATTGACAACTGTTATGAGTGCTTTGGGAACGATTGCTGGCCAATGGCTTGGGGGATGGGTGCGGCATTAAAAGAACACCACGCATTCTTTCTTATATATATAAGTAGTGATCTCTGTGGCGACGATGATGCTGATGATGATGATGATGATGATAACGGCAGTATGATTGATTTGAAAGCCGGTTGCGGAGGCCATGGCGCACATATGATTGTGAGCGGCCGAGCACGAACATCTAGGTACAGATGGATTCATAGCACGTTTTGGCGTGTCTTTCTTATTCAGATAATGCAAGAGTACGGCCCATCAATTTTGTACAGAGGAGCCGGGTTGATTGTATTTACTTCATCCTTGGTGTTCGTTGCCTCCCACGTTTGTTCGTCGTCGCCAGCAGCTACTAATCGGCGAGCATAGATCTACCTAGATGCTGGGAAAAACGGTTTGTCCACGTTGTGCATTGCGCGACAGTCGTTGGTGAATCATTAGAGCGTAACATGAGCAACAAATTTAGCCCGCCAAAGCAAGCATAAAATATGCACCTCAACAAGCATTCTAACACGCTGGGCAAGAAGAGGAAGCTTCACAAACTTCATGTTTTTCCTGCTGGCAGCATCATGATCGATTGCACATAATCGTTTGCCATGCATGATGAAGTCTAAATGTGCTACGCTAATCTTGTTTCATTTTGAGAAAAGCTCATGGAGTGCACAACAACGTGCAGTGCTAGATTAGTGCATGAGCATCGTCTAGATGTCATGACCCACCTGCAGTTGGCGGCGTTTAGTCATGCAAGCATGCACAGCGTGTTGCACTGGCACAGCTAGTGAGGGATTCGGACCAAGCATGCACGCGGCCATTGTGACTCATTGCATCTAGATGGCTAAATGGTGCGTGTGCTTCTTGCAATTCGTTGATCGTCGCACCCTCAAAAGGATTGCGTGGACTCATATACTCACTTGCGGCGCACATGTTGCGGATCGGATGCTGCATGCATGTGTGTGTGTGTGTGTGTGGCATGCTGTGCACATGCAGTCAACGAACGTGCAGATGCTTGCGAACGTTCTGTGTTTTCAATGTGCTTGCGCGATGTGTGCGAGGTGTCAATCACCATCTGTCCACTCTGTGAGCACACCTAGTACTGCGTGTGCTAGCGCCAACATTCAATCAACGCATCTCCCTTTCTGGGCATGTTGCAACAATGTGTAGCTCTGATGTGGAGGAAAACCATTCACAGGTGAAAAACCTACATGACAGAGAACAAAGCTGAGAAAACCTACACGTTAGACAAGGGACCCTTCCCCGTGTGTCATCTTAGAAAGTCTGCTTCTTTTCGAGGCGTCGCCAATTGCACACAGCACGACGTGGTCATCCAGCAGAGAGAGGCACTCGGTGAGAATGCCAGCCCGTGACGAATCGATGCGAAAGAATGGTGGTTGCTCTTGCACATTCCTAATTGGTCTACTGGGAGGTGATTCTCCTTTTTGTGCCGATGATGCATTTCTGCTGCTGGTTGCAAAGTGTTGGGGCAATTGAGGAACAACACTAGAAGAGGCCCCTTGCATGCGTGAAGACGAGAAAGAGTGGATAGATGGAGTTGAGAGAGAGAGAAAGAAAGAGAGAGAGAGAGAGAGATCAAGAAAGAGATCGAAGGCTCAGGTCGGATGGAGGGCTAATCTTTTGTCAGCGCCACCAGTAGCAAAGCGATGTGAAAATTGCACGGCATGAGAGCAGCAGCTGTGCCTTGTCTGAGTAGGAGAAAGAGCAAGGATGGTGGTTGCCCCTGCTGCACACTCCGCCCCAGAACACTGCACGACTTACCACCCTCATGCGGCGCTATCTTCTCATCACCCAGCTGCTGCTACTGGTACACCTACTACTACTGCTACAGCCTCACTTGATAATCCGATTCGTGAGGGATATCCGGCTTGAGGCCCTTCCTCTTCCTGATCTCAAGAACGACGCGGCCAGCTTCGCTCTGCTTGTCGCGCGGGTCACCAGGCACCGCGTCCCAGTGGGAGAACTTCATCTCCACGAAGGCCTCTCCCTTGGTGTTCTCACGCAGCTTCTTCGTGAAGCCGAAGCTGTTGCGCACGGAGAGGTGAGCGGCAATCTCGACGAAATCGCCCGCGGAGCAGGCTCCTTTCTGGTCGACGACTTGGCCGTGGGTCTGCCGCAGGGTGGTGAAGATGCCCTTCTCAGCACTCTTCGGCCCGGTGAGCGTCAGCTCGAAGTACGGCTCGAGGAGACGCGAGTCGCTGAGAAGCTGCGCGGTGTGTACGCACTGACGGGCCATCGGCGTGATCTGTCGCGCATTGCGATGCGCGGAATCAGCGATGATCTTGAAGTCCTCGACGGTCATCTGGAGGCCCGTGAGCGGTTCCTGGCACAGAATGCCCTTGGCGCAGGCCTCGGCGAAGCCGTCAAGCACCATCTCCTTGATTTCGTTCGCGTACTGCGAGCCACGGGAGCCATCGACGAGCATATTGCAGCTGGAGAGCTGCTGGTTGTGATGCAGAGCCCACACCTTCTTGGCCGTGGCAGGGTCGAAGGAGAACTCGCTCACGAGGGCGCGGGCGCGCTTCTTGGCGTCGGAGGAGATGGAGAAATCGCTGAGGTCGCTCTTGCTCTCCGGCGCGCACACAGCCTCGAGGAGGCCCTTGTCCATCGGCGCCGCGGTGGCGTGGATGCGATTGTGCTTGTTCGCGGACTTCGCGACAGCCGTCTCGCGTGACTCTGAGGCAATGGTCTCACGGAAGGATACGGTTGGCTGGGAGACGATGAGCGCGTCTGCGAGCGAGGGGCCCAGCTTCTCCCTGAGGTCGTTGAGCGACACGTCAAGATGCAGGATGCCACCCACGCACAGAATGAAGCCTCCGGCCACCTCTTCCGACTTGATGACTTTGATCAGTGGGTCGGCCTGAGAGAGCTGTCGCAAAGCCTTCGGTAGACGGTCGCCGGCTGCTCCCCTCGCGGCACGCTTGTCCAGATGCACAAGGACCCTCACCACAGGGGCCACGGCGTGGTGGAGCGATACGAATGTGTGCGCGTCCTTGGCTGTCGTCAGCGTGGCGTTCTTCTCCAAGTACCGATCGATGCCGGCGATGGCAACGACGGCACCCGGCCCCACCCTCCCAGATATAGCCTCGACGTAAGGACCCATCACGTGGTTGATGGACGAGACCGGTTTCACGAATAAGCCGTGCTTTGCGCCTGGGTAGTAGTCGTCGCCGAGGATCCTTACTTGCTCTCCAGACTTCATCGTCCCGGAGAAGACGCGGCCAAAGGCGAGGAAGCGCGAGGAGGATGAGGACGACGAAGAGCCGCCGGCCGATAGCATCTTGGAGATGTACACCATTAGAGGCCCCTCGGGGTCACAAGCCCGCATGGCGCGGGATGCGGTATCGTCCTGGGGACCAGCATAGAGGATCTCCGAGCGATATTTCTGCGCTTGCAGCGGCGATGGCACGTGTTGATGAATCATCTTGACCATGGGCTCAGCTGCAGGCATCCAACCCTTCATCAGCGCGCCGAAAAGGCGGCTCCCGACGAGTCGGTCCCCTTTCTTGTTCTTCAGCCCCGCGGAGTTTGGGCTGACGCCGAGGCGCCGCATCCACTTGCCGATATCGCCACCGCCCCCTCCCTTCCCTTCCTCGGAAGAGGAAACGACGACGTCCTGCCGTTCGAGGTGCTTCTCGTAGTCCTTGCAAGCTTTGAACAGGTTGTTGAGGGGGCGGAGAACGAAGTGGTTGAAGCCACGCACCTGTCGCTGGAGGGTCTTCGCTCGCGACCACAGCTTCGTCTTGGGGTCCCAGAAGTTATCCCCCCACAGCTTCTTCATCATCTTCCGCTCGGAAATGCCGCATCGGTTGTGGTATATGGCGGCCCAGTGGCGCAGTGTGAAGCCCCATCCGTGGAGACTGCGTAGTACAAGGATAATCGACGGGGGATAAGAGGAGGAGGAGGAGGAAGAGGAGGAGGAAGAGGAGAAGGTAGGAGATGGGAGGACGGGAGAGCAACAGTAGAAACAGGAATAAACACACACACATTTCGTTGGTTGGTGAAGAAGAGGAGGAGGAGGAGGAGGAGGGGAGGGGGGAGGAGATGGAAGACGGAGAAGAGAAGGAGAATATATTTTTGTGTACGTGTGTATCTGTGTGTTAAGAGAGAGGAGAGGGAGAGGAGAGAGAGAGAGACTCTGCTCTCCTTTTTCCTTATACTTTTGAAAAAAAACAAGGCTAATCACCCGGATCCGAAGGCGACGGTAGCATTCTGTGGATGCACAGTCACGGGGCCCATAAGCTTGGGATCGTTCTGCTGGATCACGGCGTTCAGCGACTCAATGCCACGTAATATGCGCTGATAGCAGGCCTCGTAGTCCCCGGGCCAGAGAAAGAACATCTTATCGAGCTTGTTCACAAAGAGCACCGGTCGGATTCTCTCCGCAAGAGCCTGTCGCACGACGGTACGGGTCTGTACGCGCGGGCCTTCTGCACAGTCAATGACTACCAGAGCTCCATCTGCGAGCCGCAGGGCGGCAGTTACCTCGGAAGAGAAATCGACGTGACCTGGGGAGTCGATGACATTCAAAAGAACCTTTTCCGTTGGCATGGTGGTGTCGCGTGGCGTGTGATGCCATTGCAGAGGCGCGTTCCGGTCAAAACGCGAAGACTTCTTTTGCTTCTTTTTTTTTTGGGGCTTCTTCATCGTCTTGGCCTGTGAGTCGCATTTCTCAGAGCCACTTTTTTTAGCCTCGTCTTCTTTCGTATTCTGCTTTTTTACCATTTTCTTACTGTCATCATCGGAGGAGGAGGTGGAGGGGGAGGATCCCTGGATAGAAGCGGCGATTGTATTGCGACGTAGTTGCTCTGGCATGGGAACGTCGAACACAAAGGAAATAGAGCTTGACTTTATCGTAATGCCTCGCTCCTATAAAGACGAAAACAAAAATAGTGAAATGGTTTGGCTTCTATGCCAGCAGAGAGAAATTGATAGAAAATGGATGAGCGAGGGAGGGAGGGGGGAGCACATAATATGTTGAGTCATTAATGTATCACATATACCGCTTCAGCGTCAAGAGAATCCATGAAGAGCTCGTTTCCTTTGCAAAGCTTCTTCGCGACGCATAGTGCGTTGACCAAGGTGGACTTGCCGTGGTCAACATGGGCTATCACGGCGACATTGCGGATCTGGCTGGTGGCGTTGTTCGAAAGCCCATCTTTGTCGTTTGACTGTTCGTTTTCGTTGTGACGAATGAAAGGTATGATCTCTTCAACTGCACGGCGCACAGACATGGTGATAGCCTTGCAAAAATTGCCTTGTTTTTACTTCTTTGTTGTTTTTGTTCTTCTTCTTCCCACCGGCTAGGTTGGGAAGGCTAGGTTGGGAAGTGCTCTCTGTTGAGGGGGGGGTTCTCCTTCTGGTCGGGCTTGTCTGGAGGGTGTCTCTTACGACTGCACCTTCTTCTTCTCGTAAAAGAAAGAGGAGGAGCGACTGTTGTGTTTACTTTGTCGGCTTGAAACTTTACCCGCTTCTGCTTTTTGTTGCTGATGCGGTTATTACTTGAGGATGAGGAGGATGATGAGGGTTCTTCTTCTTCTTCAGACTCGAGCTCTTCGTACATACACTCGCACGGTGGATAACTGTTTGGGAACGATCAAGTAAAGCGCGGACAAGTGGCTTTGGGTGCGGGTCCGGAAACAACTCTCGGTTGCTGGATCGGTTGGGTTTTGGGATGGTGGAAGCCGTCGAGGACGGAACGGCCAGCACGCAGTTAGAGCACACAAAAAGGGACTGTTTGGAGGAACATGCGACATCCTATCGTTAATGTCGCAGCTATAAAACATCTTTACTCCTTTAGAAGTTTGACCACTACCCAGGAGAGTTGCAGGAAAGTTCCTCTGATTGGCATGGATATTTCTTGGAGACACTGAAGAACACAGTATCCCCCTCAACTCACGGCTTAGCGATAACACATTCAAAGGTGTTTTGCGATGTGATGCTCGAGGGAATGCGTCGTTGTCGTTGGCATGGTTTTCAGGGGAAAAGTATCGGATTCCGGATACTGCATGTCGACAATTTTCCAAGAATCACAAATGAGATTTACACTTCGTTGTAGTCGTTTGAAGAAATGGTAAATTCCAGGTGGAATGACGTCATATAGTATGTCGTATTATGTAATTCTCATACATTTTTATTGTCTGCGTCAGAAATATCTCTCCCGTTCTCGCTCCGTCCACCCCACGTATTGGCCACTAAAGATTGCATCATTCGCTGCTCTCGAGAGCGCTGCAGGTGCTAATGTTCATCCTCTTGGATTTTGCATGAGTATGAAAAGATAGTAGTTTGTTAGCAGTCTCGTTGTTGAGAACCACAAAGGTAGTTTTTCGAGAGTGACCTCTTTCTTCCTCCGATGCCTGCACGCTCAAAGGGGGAAAGAGGCACAGTGCATTTAGTCTTTTCTGGAATCCAAATAAAGCTTTCCAAACGTTGGAGCTAAAAAATTATTATTTTGTGTCATGTTTATGGGTTGCAGTTTTTAAAGGAAATAGTCGTTGAAAAAGATTGGAACAACCAGCGGACGGGCACCAACCCCCTCTCAAACGCTCGGCAGCCATGGGAATGGCATGTAGTGCTGAGCGCTATGAACCCTCCCCAACCAGCCCTATGGGCGAGACCAAAAATTCCGACGAAAAAGGCCAAGCGGTGAGTCCCTGCATTCTAATTCTTTCGTTCCTTCGTGTTTGATTTTTTGTGTGTTGCTGGTGTGTCTGTGTGTGTGTCGCCGGCTGTGTAGGATGAAACCAGAGATATATACCTAGTTACAGTGCCTCGAGGAGCATCGACTGGCCAACAGCTCCTCATTAACACAAACCAGGTTCGCAATGTCTTCCCTCCATCATACGGAAAATGTCGATCGTCGACGCGCGTCTGTGTGTGGTTATCCTGTCTAGATCTTTCCCCACACATTGATTCGAAAGATGCAAAACTCCTTTACAGCTTCCCCCCTCTCCTCTCTCCATACTTTTTCCTTTCTACTTTATTTACTCTGTGACATTGCACCCTCTTTTTCCTATCGGAGATGTCTACCCAATATTTGCTGATACGAAGAATGGCAATGCTCCCCTCCCACAGGGCGCTATGCGTGTGCGGATCCCCCCCGGCGTGGGGCCAGGGCAGCAGTTTAGAGCGTCCGTTCCACGAGCTACATCTACCCCAACTCGCGGTGGCGCGCTTAGGTGTCGCATATGTAAGAGAGATTATGCACCTCACACACATGGGGGCAATATACCATCGGTCTCGGTGTGCCGCTCAGAGGCATTTCTAACAAACAAAAAAATGCACACACACACACACACACACACACACACACACACATTCATCCCTTCAAAACTAATCAGATTTTCGTCTCTTACATTGTTCTCCCTCCTCCTCTTCCTCCTCCTCATGATTTCATCCATCGTCCGCTTTCTTATCATCACCTCTCTCAGCGCCATTCCAGTGGATAACCCTTTCCAAAACCAGGCGATGATTAGAGCATTCGAGGTAGTAGCACCTGTTTCAGCTTAGCCAGCGGCGTCCCTGCAAAACGTCGTTTAGTCGATAAATAAAATAAAAATCGAGGAGGGAGGGGGAGACTCAATAGCAGTCGTCGTACTGTCCGGATCATTCATTTCCTTTCAGGTGAGGGGGGCAGGCAGTTCCGTCGTGAATGGCGTCTATCAAGCAGATCAGCAAGTTGATGGCGTGCAGGCTTACCGCAAAGTGGGCACCAACATCATGCTCCACCGGTCTGTGAGACGACTTCAATAGTAGCAGTTGTAGTAGCAGTAGTAGTAGTAGCAGTAGAAGTAGTGCTAATATTGAGGAGGAAGGAAACTTTATCCCAGTTTAATGTGTTAGCAGTAGTAGTAACATCGTCATTTCCTTGGCAGATATCCAAACACCGAGCGAAGGGGTACATCGATCTGGTGGATCGCAGATTGGGGCCCAGGAAGGCGCCCTGCGGACGGCGACGACACCGATTACTACTTCGCCAGCAGCTCACTTGGTCTCCCACCACAGGTAGTCGCAGTAGCAGCAGTAGCAGCAGTAGCAGTAGTAGCAGTAGTAGTAGCTCTGAAAGCACGTTATCTCTCCGACGAGTGCAGAGCAAGTAAGCAGGCCCCTTTCTCCATTGCGTCTCTTCGTTGTTCATAAGCCTCATTCATCATCATCATCATTCCTCATTATTCATCATTATTCTCTTAGAGCGGCTGGCGAATCGATAGCAAGTGTGATGGAGGCTTGCCCGCACCTGTAGTGGCTCCTCATGGGGTCTCTGTGCAGTACTACCAGCAGCAGATACATCACCAACAACAGCAGCAGCTAACGCATAGCAGAGGCGGAGGTCACTGCCGTTTTTCTCTCATTCCTCCCTCCCCCCCCCCCCCCCCCTCGAAATATTCACGTGAAAAGTTATGTAGCGGAGTTTTATGAAAGGGCGCCGATTGTACCTAACTCTGGTGCGCTCCCTTCCCACGCTATGCACGCCACCGCAACGATTTTTATCAGCTTTTGTGATGAATTGCGTGTCTTAGCATCATCGTTGGAGAGGATAATATGTTTGATTTATTTGCAATGGTAGCTCCCATCCAGCTGATAAGGAGTCTTCCCGAAAGCAAATACCACTGGTCCGTGCGCCTACGTGTGATCTGCAGCAGCCCGCCCCTCCCTTTTTGCGTGTTTCTTTTTCTTCTTCTGGTGCTCTCTCTCCTCTCTCTCTCTCTCTCTCTCTCTCTCTCTCTCTCTCGCTCTCTCGCTCTCACTTGGCCTGATTAGCTTTCCTCTCTGATATGAATAAAATCCCTGCTGCTGCTGCAGTCGCAAACAGTCGGTGGCGACATCGCCATCATCCGAGACGCCAAAGAAAGCAATGCCATCTGTGGAAGGGGTGGAGAAAGAGAATGGGGTAGACGAAGTAAAGGCCTCGGAGCCTCCCTCCAAGGTAGTAGCAATGGCAATAATCAATAGCCTAAGAAGAGACCGTTTGTTTTCTGCTCAACTGAGGCACAGGAAGAGTATAGAAACGACGTCGATGACGGTGATGATGATGATGATGATGATGTTGATGATGATGATGATGAAGAAGTGGTGGGAAAAGCTTCTTTATCGTCTTGATTCCCTTATTGCATCCTCCTCTTTCCTCCTCTCCTCCTCTTCATCACCGTATGATGATGTCGTCGTCACACAGGAAAAGAATGGTTTCTGCCGGACCACGAACGAGACATGTTGCATCTGCCTAGAGAGCTTCAAGGAGGGCGAGTCGATAATACGGTTGCCCTGCTTCCACATCTTCCACTCCGCTGAGGTAAGTAGTGTATTCATTCATTATAGCCTCTTCTGAAAGTAGTTGTAGTAGTTGTAGCAGGAGCAGTAGTAGCAGGGGCAGCAGCGTGAGAAGTGTGAGAGAGTGAGTGCATGAGCGCATGCGCACGAGCCAGAAAGTCGTTACTGTTTGGTCAACTGTTTCTATCTAAGTGTGAAAACATGTTCTCTCTCTTTCTATCTTTCTCTCTCTATCTTTCTCACTCTCTTTCTTGAAATGCTTTGCAGATCAGCAAATGGCTGCTCAAGAACCACCGATGCCCTCTATGCCAGACGTCTATCCTGCGAGGATTCATGGAGATCGACGAGAAGGCATCCTAGGAGAAGCTGTTCGCTTTAGTGCTGTTGCTGTACGGCCTAGTCGTAGAACGCCCTGCTGGAGAGGAAGAATCACTTTAAGAATATGGGAAAGCTATCTCCTACCCTTTCCCCTGATCGATAAAACTGTAAATACTATCACAGATAGGCTATGGATAAGACTAGCGCATGCAAGCTGCGCGTACACCGTTCGGAGGGCACAGCGCGTTGTGGTTCATAACCGCAAATGTGCGCAATGTACATCACACAGTGCATTAGCATTGGTGGTGCCGCAATGATGCTATGCAGCTAGGCACTGTAAATGCTTTTTTGTCATCTTAAAAACTATGCGTATACGTGCTGTGTCTATTATTGTCGCAGAGGCATCTGATACGATGCAACAATGTGCTACGCCTTGGCGTGTCCATCCACTGCCGCCTGTGTCATGTGCATGTCTAACAGTCAAGACTAATAGATGGTGGCCGCCGCATGGACAATGGTAGTTAGCCTGTTGTGATGGTAATTAGCCTGTTAGCCTGTTACGGTTGTGGTTGTGCATAGCAGTCTGCATAGCACACTCCTGGATCGATCAGCGAAGTGAATCATCTAATACATATCACTGTAGATCTTGACATGGCTACATGGCTAGATGCTAGAGATGGGCCATAGCATAGGTGGGCCAAACCTACTCTTGCATCGGTATAAATACACTGTGCGTGCATTTGCATTCGCATCCATGCTGTTGCCAGTGAATCAGCGTGCATGCATTGTGTTGAGCTCTACACCCCGATTGACACACTGATCTTGGCTCCAGCCTGGCTATAAGAACGTCGAGACAGAGAGCTGCACGTACATCGGTAGCTATTTCTTATTTTTCTTCTTTTTTTTTTCTTTCTTCCTAATGTTTTTATTCTTCTTGTTTCCCTTCGCAGCCGCCACCTTACCTCGCTTGCTCTTGGATTTCATTCCTTTCTTTGTCTCCCTCAAGTGCTGCATGATCTTCGATATGGCTTCGGTTATTCTCGGATCGAATTTGGGCGCCTGTAGCTAGCAAAGCAAAACAAAATGTATCTTGGGGAAGCAGATGAAATACTGCGAGAGACTCATATAACCTTCGTTATAAAAATATATTCATATATATATATATATATATATATATATATACACATACATTTCCAAACGCATAATACGGTCCCCGACACTGCAGACTGATGCATGGTGGTAGCAGCAGGTGCTATTATTACCATCTGCTTGGCAGAACCGAGCAATTGCTTTACTTTCAGCCTTTTGGCCCCCATGTCCGTTATGTTCGCAAGATCCGCAACGGCCTCTTCTAAATCGCGCACAGCTGCCTACATAATACACACCGAAACACACACACACACACTTAAACCATGCATTTATATGTTGAATAGATACATGCTGTGTGAATAGCATATGGAGATATTCGTGACTTTTCCGCTCGCTGTCTTCCTCTCTTTTGATGTCGCAGCAGCCTGCACTGCTTTGGCAGTAACAGCAGCTGCCTCACTGCCGCCCTGATCTGCTTCTATGGACGCCGTCTTGCGGGATTTATCGACGTCTATCATCATTCGCCGCTGCTGTGCAGCTTCCTCGTCATCATCATCGTCATCATCGTCATCTTGTTCTGTCGTGATAATGGCGAACTTCCTAGCCTGAGCGGTGGAACAGGAAGAGAAGAAGAAGAAGAAGAAGAAGAAGAAGAGTAACAAGAAGGCGGATCATTAAATCTCCTTTATTCAAAAAGAACAAACAAATATTCGAGCATCATCGCCGCCAACGAGTAGCTCGTGAGCTCTCGCTATGAAACGGAATAGTAGTACAGTAGTAGTAGTAGTAGAAGTAGTAGTAGTATTTTAGTAGTAGTAGTTTTTCTTGCAGTAGCTCACGAAAGACAAATCACCCAAGATTCATTTCCAACCCCTTAAGCAGCGGCACCCCGTATTGAAGTCCTGGCAGCGAGGCAATGCGAAGGAACCTCGCAACTGGGTACTTTAATCTGTACGACTGCATCAACGAGGCAAAGGGGTTGGGGGGGGGGGGGAGAGAGAAAGAGTGACAGCAAAGTAAGTAGTTGGATCCGTGAGGTTGTAGTAGTAGTCGTCGTGGTAGCTGTGTTCTCCTGCTCCTTACCTTCAACAGCACATCAAGCATGTGCTGGCGCATTCTATCAGCCAAATCGTCCATTAGATAAGCGCTGAGGGGCAGCAGTAGAAGTGATAGTAAGTAGTAGTAGTAGTAGCAGCAGCAG
>ADNK01002051.1:0-38870 GCA_000320545.1 Bigelowiella natans CCMP2755
TCTCTCTCTCTCTCTCTCTCTCTCTCTCTCTCTCTCTCTCATATATATCTCTCTCTCTCTCTCTCTCTTATATATATATATATATATATATATATATATATATATATATATATATATATATATATATATATATCTGTCTGTGCGTGTCTTATCGTTCAAAGAGGAGCACGACTCGGCTCGAGACATCTTCCTGATGCCATAACCGACCATTGCCTGACGTTGGGGGCCGCTGCCAGCTATCGAATCCTGCTCTCCAGCCATCTGAAGCAGCGCGTTGTGCAAGCTGTGTATATGACGCCTCGTTTTGTTCGTCGTCTGTTGGCAATGCCCCCCCCCCTCTGCGTCTCCATCCCCGGTATCTTCCGCTCTCATTCCCGCGGTCGTCGTCCTGAGCATTCGTTTGAACGCGTCTACGAGCTTCTGCCGTGTCGTGCGAGCAACGGCAATGCTGAGGGTATCGACGTCGGATGCCCATGGGAGAAGGGGCGGCAGCGACGCTGTAGTCGGCAGCTAATGAATAATCAAAATTCGTCGTTGTGACATATATCAACAGTGTTTCATTCTTTCTTCCACGGGAGCGCTCTCTCTCTCTCTCTCTCTCTCTCTCTCTCTCTCTCTCTCTCATATAGCTATGATTTTCGATGATCCCTTCCGCCTTCCCCCTTTCTCCTACCCCGCTATGTCCTGCTTGCATTTTCGGTAGCAAGCTTGAATTCAGCACCAACGCCACGCTCTGTGCATTGAGAGCAGCCATACTAGTACCTGCGATAAGCGCTCTCTGGCGGCCTCCAGTAGTCCTTTAATTCCCAGATGTGTTGGTGGTAGGAGAGATCGCTTCTTCGCCGAGGATGACGGAGCTCCAGCCGATTGAGAGGAGGAGGAGGAGGAGGAGGAGGAGGAGGAGGAGGAGGAGACCTTCTTTCTCTTGACCCCCAGACCCCTCTTCTCTCCTTCACCTTGATCGCCATACAGATGGTCTAACGCAATGTCGTTTCCTAGGGAAAACAGGACTATTTTCAGGGATGCTGGGATTACTGAACAAAATGAAGTGAATTACCGGGGACATGCAAGCTATCAGAATGTGTGTGTGTGTGTGTGTGTGTGTGTGTTTTCCTCGATCGCTATCTGTTTCCCCTCTGCATCATTCAATCGTCCAACCAACTCTCCTGCCCCCTTTAATATCTTTCCTCCCCTCCCAATCTAATCTACAATGGTGGGGTACCGGAGTCTCGAGGGCGCGGAGCTGGCGTTAGGTTACTGAGAAGCAACTTCGAGGGCCATTTGAGGATGGGGGTGTCGCAGATCAATTCCGAGAGCACGTGTGGAGGGACCATTGCCGTGCCGTTGTTACCTGTGGAATCAATAGGGATGCCTTATGCCATAACAACTTAATGTAGTAATATGTGCACATCTATATATGTTTCTTACACAAAGACATTTAACACAAACACACACACACACACACACACATATATATATATATATATATATATATATATTATACACATGTTTGTACATAACTTTAATTATTTGACACGTACATGTATATATACATATATGAATTTGTAGTTAGAGAAGGGACAGACGTGATGGCGAGCATCCCTCCAATATAGAGCGAAAGCTCGAGGCGTTGAGCCATTGTGAGTTGGAAAGAATGGAGCGCAAGACCTACAAATGAGGTCATTGCGTGAATGAGTAAAACCTCTCTCTTCGGTCGTGTATAAGTACAAAGAAAGTAATCATTCAAGGGGAGTATTTATTTAGCATAGCTCGCACGATCCACCAGCCTACACACCAGCTGCCTCGTCTTCTTGAGCTGCTCGCAGGTTAAGGGTTGGCTGTTGTGGAGATCATTCCCATCTTCGCAACCATCATAGTCACCATGCCTCTCCGGATTTTGCAACTCAGCCAATCTACAAAGTACATTCACACACAGCAGCGCACAGTATTATACGATCGCCAGCAGCAAACACCTGCGCGGTGCAGGAATATGCGAGAATAGTTGTCTTGCAAACCGTCGATCCAAGACTGCCATGAGCTCTGGAGTCTTTGCTGCGGAGAGCACCTCCTTTCAAAATTTGATTAATACGAATTAGAAAATGAGAACAAAGAGTAACACCTGTCTCACGTATGGGTAAGGCTAAAAAACCTGCTCGATTTGTCTGGCAAGCTCCATAGTCTTATCAAACGTATGCAAGTTGAGCCTATACACCGGCTCATTCCTCCCGAGAAACCTTCCCACCATTATCCATCTCCTAAGCATGGCATCCGTTGCCCCAGCCGAGGGTGGGAGCGACTTCATGTCAGGAAGGAGGGGCGGCGGCTCGGGACCGCGCTCGTGCAGGAAGGATCGGCTAATCCTAGTCTATTTTAAGCAAATATGGGACATAAAGGCATGTCGCAGGCTAATATTCGGACGGGTAAAGCTTATCTTATTCTGGGAGAATTTGTCACAGGATTTGGAGGACACTTTCATACTGCGACCCGGGCATCGCTGGGTGTGGGTGGTACGAATCCTGCCACGTGCGGCGCCCAAAGGACTCAATTCCAGCTGCAATGGGCAACTATTTTGTGTCGTTCTAAAAAAAGGGATAACACTCCGATATTTTAGACAAATCAATCTCGCTCCTCCAGTCTGAATGGGAGGTTTGTAACGGCGCCGAAACTGATGTTGCAGGCCAATTTCTTTCAGGTTTGGCTATGTAAGGTTGACGCACCATCGAAAATGGATACATTGAGCTGTTGACCAATCTTGAATCTGCGGTCGTGTCGGCCCCGAGTCATTTCCCCCACCCGGCTCCTTTGCAAGAGCCCAGCACCTGGGTACGCCATCAAAACACAAAGCCATAAACAGTTTGAATGCACGCATTGAATCTTGAAGTGCAGAAAAGCAGGCGAATGAGCGCCTACGCTCTACCTACCACTTCAGGGAACTGTCGCTAATTCCATGAATCCAAAATGTAATTTTCTTTAAATTTTCAGGAATGCTGCCGTGGCATGCGATGAAGCTTTTCCTCCTGGCCCTCGCACCGGTCTTGGTGAATTCTGCGTACACTTATGGGATCCAAAATGGGGCTTTGCAGACGAACGTCGCTTCAACCGGCACCGGCGGCTCATGTGCAGGTAATCCAGTTAAATCGACCACTTAGTCGGCAATATTACTTAATATTACGGGATATTTACCTGCAGAGCATCCCTACAAGATGGGTGTTGCTTGCATTTTTTCGTATGCTGAGGACATTGTACAAGCGTTGAAACGCCAATAGATACAATGCCACGCATGCAAAAAGATAATGCAAACTCTGGCACACAAGAAACCTCATACACGTGCGCACTCATCACAGGTACAAGCTCCGGTGAGTACGAGTGCGAAGGCATGAACAAGTACATCACGTGGACGAAAAACTTTGGAACCTCCGATTTCATCGTAGAAAGCACTTTCTCCGTATCGAAGATTGAGGCTACTGGCCTGGGGTTCGAGTTTGTCACAGCTCCAGGTATCAGGACGACACACATTCAATTGTTTTCACAATCTGTGTCCTTCTACCTCTATGCGTGCGTGCGTGCGTGCTTGTGTAGCGTTGTGGATATTCTATTTTTACAAACTTACAAACTTTTCTGTTCAAGGCGTCGATCGGCTCGGGCTCGATGGAGATGCCGGGGGGCCACCATATAAATTCTTCTACGAGGGAGGTCATTTCCAACGAGAAGAATAGAGACGGGAGGAGGATGGGATTCCAGATTTCTAATCTTCTACTCTACATTGTGCCTGAAAACGTAAATGTTGCAGATAATTGGGGGGGCAACCGAGTTCTGGGAATAACCTCCCTGCGCCCCAACGTCGATTACACGCTTCGAGTCGTGAGGACATCGGTAAAAGCAATTAAACAAACCAATCTATACTTCGATGAGATACTCATCCAGAAAATATATCATTTGCCTTCCGTACGACCGGTCATCCTGATTCTCTGCTATCGCCCTCTCAAAACATCTCAGGGGAAAATCTCTGCATACATCGATGGCGCGCCCATCTATGGAATGCAGGATCTCCTGCTCGACATTGCTATAACAAAGGTGGGTGTACGTTTTGTAGTAGTAGCAGCAGTAGCAGTAGTAGTAGTAGTAGTAGTAGTAGTAGTAAATAGAAGATGCTGTACTCGAAGCCGGGGTAGCTTACCAGCGGCACATGCATACATCATTGGATGGCGTACGTGCAAGTAATCATTCCTCTTCCAATCAGGTGCAATGGCGGCCTTGGCGCAACAAGATCAAAGTGAAATCGCTCTATGAGTTAGTCGCAGACTCTCCAACCTCATCCCCTACACGGGGACCCACACAGTCAGCGACGGGTACTGCAAAAATTGATGCTTTCACGCGCATAGTTAAAAACAAGGGGCACATATTTGACTTCACATAGTAGCCACTAGCATACGCGTGGATTCTGCACTGAGTCCCCTATCTTTGCCTCCCTCCCCTCCTCCCTCCCTCTCCCATCCATTTCACACAATTTAATCATCTTCTGGGTGTTCTTTTCTAAGGCCCATTGGTCTCCTGTGAGTGCTCGACTCCTAATGTCGGCATGGCGGGGCAGAACCGCTACTCCTGTTCCGATGGAACCGTCGCGTAAGTTATTCACATGCGCACGCCTCACTCTCCTTCTCCCCCCCCCCCCACCGAACTTAGTCCCCCCCTTATCGGAACATCAGTAGGCTAGATATACGATATATATATATATATATATATATATATATATATAATTTTAATTACATATGTGTTTAGATTCTGCCCTTCGGACGAGTACTGTTACGCTACAAGGAAGTTTCCAAAGAATATGTTACAGCTAGGCTGTCGCAAGGCCACGCAGCCCGTGCGTTATGTGACCTGCAACTTCACGTCCTCCGATTCGGTACTAAATAGGAGTTGTATGCTAGTAAATGATAGCGAATATGGCCTTCTGTGGCGCATGGAAAAAACAGTTATCAGATCATTTTCCCTCGCGAATACGACAACCAGCACTTCCAAGTGCACATAAAATCACCAAGGCATTCTGTGATCTCACGAACTCATCATCATATTGCAATGTTTGCTCGTCTCTCCTCTTTACGGCGAAGGTGACGAACTTGTACCTGAACGGCATCTCCAATTCCGTGCCACCCAGTGGAAGCTTCCGATTCTCAACCATCAACCACGTGGAGAACAAGATTGGGGTGAGGGAGAGAGATAGTGAATAATGGCAACGACATAGACATGGAGATTAAGAATACACACACACACACACACACACACACACACAATGTTTATATATTACGCAATATTTGTCGTATCCCGTGCGTCCTTCAACGCCGGGGTGCAAAAACTAATAGCAGACGTATACATGAACATGCGTGCACATGACAGTGCAGGTTCTCCATATCGAGCCAAGCCATTACGAAATCATGAAAATCCATTCCCTTCTCCCCCCCACCCCTCTGTTTTCTCCAGTTCATCGTCAAGGCAGCTGCTCCCGCGCCATCGTGCGCGCAAGCGGGATTCGCTATGTTTTGCTATTCGGCTGGGGATATGGCGTGGAATCAGTTTGCTACGGGTCTCACTGCGGGAGAATGGTGCGTTCCAATGTCTGAGTCCTCCTAGTTCCCCGTGTTATCTAGATTAAACAATACGGCCGAGGCCTCCCTCCTTCTCTGGCAATGGCGCCCAACGGCTTCATGATGGTGCTGCCATTGCTTTCAGGTTGACCTATTCTTCCCCGACGAGTACTGTCCCAAGCGCAGACTGGGCCACTCTCTTTGGTAATATACTTACACTATACTTGTATACACACACACACACAAATATAATATATATATATATATATATATATATATATATGTATAAAATCTCACGATGTCCAAATCATGACGTGTTAAATAATCCGGTGCTTGAAGCTACTCAAGAGCAGTAAAGCACGCAATAGCATGCTTCACAGTATGGTTTGGGGGAAAACATCCCACTGAGATTTCTCCTATCCTGCTGCCCTCATTTCAACCCCACCATCCTACAGCATCGACCAGCAACTTCGCAGCGCCGTGTGCCTCCAGCAAGGCGTTCCCTCTACCAGGCCAACCGGGCGCGTCCAAAGCCATCTGGAGTAAGCTACGACACCAACAATCGAAAACATTAGAAACAGACGAAAAAGTAGTAGTAGTAGAAGAAGAAGAAGAAGAAGAAGAAGAGGAGCACGCACGTACAGAAACTCACATGATCTTTGCGATTTTCTGGGAATGTTTGGAGGGTGAGGGATAGACCCCTCGGCCGATCGTGAAAAATAGCTTTTCGTAAATTATTGGTTTTAAGAGCGAATGAGCACTTCACCACACGTCGTGTCATTGATGCTCCTCCAAGAAGAGGCAGTCCTTCATGCGTTGTCTTTATAGATCCGGACGGGCACCAATACGCCTACTTCATGGCGCGGAGAGCTTTCTCTTCGGTAATCTCTCCCATCAAAATAGAATAATGAATGACATGTATCTATTTCGAGGACGTGATGATTTACCAGCATTTCCCCCTTATTGATTTGTGTGACCCCCCCCCCTTATCTCTATCACTAAAGCTTGCTCCAACTGCAACCGTGAATCCGACTGCTACTCCTACAACTTACGTCGCTCCTAGTTGCGGTAGTGGAGGATCGAGGAGAAGGGAAGGAAGGGGGTGGGGAGGAGAGGAGTGGATAGAAATAGAGGGAGCTGTGAGCTTGAGGATTTTCCTTTTGTCATTAAAATGTCGGTTCTGCAAGAAACCACCCACATCATCACCATCATCATCATCATCATCTTCTTCTTCTTCATCATCATCATAGGTATTCGGCACATGGGCGCTAGTGGAAACACAATCAAGACTACCACTGAGGCCAACGAATGCGCTTGCCAGCAAGAATGCTACATCACCCAAGGGTAGTAGTACCTGTCCGCTCCGCGCTCGATCGATGCGCGCAACGTGCTTATTTTGTTGGCGGTTTTGCTTTTCCAATATTTTTTCGTCGTCGGTTTCCGGCCATTGCTGCCAATCGTTTATGCGTATTTTTTTTGTGATGCTAAGGTGCGAGGCCTGGCAGTTCATGACCAGCGGGGCTGATGCCGGAAAGTGCTACCTGAAGGACAACTGGGATCTGTAAGTCACTCGCCAGCAATGCGACGTATATTTTAAATGATTGATGTCAATGTCAAATGCAATTGGTATGTATTTACATGTGTTTTATAATTGTTTATCTATGTGCGTGTGTGTGTGTGTATTCGGACTCTAGGTTTTCCTACGAGTTCTCCATCGCTGGGAGGAGGAGCCATATCACCCCCGGAACCGTGACGCTGAGCAACTACGTTTTTGAGGGAGGATACTGGGCGCAAGTCGAAGAGTCAGATCACCATCCACAACACATAAAATCTCCTCTTCACCCCCCCCCCCCCCCTCCTTCTCTCTCTCTCTCTCTCTCTCTCTCTCTCTCTCTCTGTGTGTGTGTGTGTGTGTGAATTTTCATCTCCATTCCTGCTAAATTGCTCTCCACCACTTAGGTATAAGGAGTCAGGATGCCCCCCCGTCGCGTCCAAGCTTGTTCGGAAGAGCTACTGGCGCAAGGACGTGTGCTACCTCGATCCCGACGCGCAGAAAAAATCGTTTAAATTTACCACGGCCGGCATGCAGTTCTTCTCGGACGAGTTGTGCGTGCAGCCGCTTGGCCTCCTGCAGACCTTCACGGCGAACAAATGTGTCGGCGACGTGCATGTAGCGCAGAAGGTATTCAAGATGATCGATTGGAGCGTCCACGAGGTCGACGACAGCACTAATACCTTCCTCCGCAAGGTTGTACCTCGTATAGCAGTGGCAGCATAATTCGCCGTTTTTGCCATCTTTTCGTCTCCCACCGTCGTTTGCAGTCGCCGACGTCGAAACCACGGGCATCTTCCATTCCTCTCCCGCGCAATCTGCAGCTCGCCATTCGTGCACCATCGTCGTCATCTTTTATCTCATTATTATCATCATCATCATCTTCATCATCAGGTTTTCGTTCCCGGGTACCGTTTTGTGGGGTGTGCGGGGCCATACCACGTAGAGCAGTGGCCAAAGGCTGACTGCCTCATCGACAAGCACAACAAAGACGTCTGGCGTAAGGAAACCTGTCTGAACAATATCCAGCGCAAAAGACAAGATTATCGTGATTCCTCATGCACGGTAGTGAAGGACCACGAGCCGACACTCGTCTCGCGGCTCAATCGGTGCCGCCAAGAGGGGCCTGACCATCTGCACTATTGGGACTTTGGCTGCGGGTTTATGCATCAAGAGTATGTCAGGCCGCACGCGCGCGACATGGCGTTCCACGGGGAGATGCAGCAGTGTGTCCATCACCCGCACCGAGAGAAGCACTGCCTACAGTAAAAACCACGGCTATAGCAGCAGCCGTGAACGAGGAGTAATACTTCCAAGAAAGAAGCGATTGTGAGAGGAAGCATAGTATAGAGAGGACCGGCTGTGCCCGGCAAACAACAGCAACACAAACAACAACTACAATGGCGAATGATTCGTATCGGACGGAGAATCATCCGCTGTGGATCCTGCAGTAGTTTTGGGGATCCCCCACCCTTGGTTATGTTATATTCTGAGGTTGCAGCGACGATGGACGACCAATCGTCCCAATTACTATTTGTTACGACAGCACAGCACCCCGTTGGCGTAGCCCACCGGCCCACAGTAGTTAAACAGCTGACGAGGCCGTGTGAGTAAGCGATGTGCATGCGTGCGTGGTGTCAATTTGATCATTCTAAACGATGAATAATGCAGAACGTCTGTACGTGCTGGCTACTGTCAATGGCAGAAGTTATAAATGTGCAGATTGCATGCGTTCACGTTGCGCTAGGTGCGATGTGTGTGACAAGCACGCACTGCATGCGGTCAGAAAGTGCAAGCCGGACAGTTGTCACTCGCGATTTTTGGCTTGCACGCAATAATGCTACATACACATATACATTGGCGTGACACAACTAACGTTGCGGATTGAACGCATGCACGCACACGCACGCACAGATTTGCGCAGCCAAAGAATCGCTGGATTGGTGGTGCCATCCGCTATCGTAGTCCAAGCTTTCATTTGTAGCTTCAATTCGTTTCAATATATCAATCTAGTCAATGACCTCGCTCGCGATCAATGCGTCGTCCACGGCAACGCAAATAAAGCACACGTTTGCATTGCATACTGCCGCGCGAGATGACAAGCAATTGAAGTATATAGAAGACAAGGACGCGGGTCACAGATACGATTAACGGAACAATGTCGGCAACAATGAACGTGACACACACTATGTACGATGCAGCTACGTGTGCTCAGCGCACGCGCCGCAATCACACATGCAATCGCTGAAGTTGAAGGCTAGGTGCTTGCGAATCGAAAACCGAGGTGCGCAGCCAAAGCCTATTCTAAGGCCGATGAAGAAATGCAACGTGAGAGAACAGGTACTCACATGACGTTGGTGACAAGTCATAGAGACACGTATATGTAACTCTTAAAATAGGTATATATACTAGTCTCTTTGAGGGCTATACTAGTTTGCCATGGCCACCAACTTCTTTGGACTGGCTTGACCATTCCGAGTCGGCCTTGAGTCGCAATCACAATGCATCATTCTCACAGCATCTCCAAGGCAGCCCCGAGAGACCATGCGGCCTCGTATTTAACGCTGTCGATGTCGAACTTCTTTGCCATCTTGAAGCGGCCGTCTATCCTGAACCCTGCCGTGAGGAGCGCGTGAATGTAGCTCAGATCGAGACAGAAGTAGGGAGGGTCTTCCGGATGAATGGAACCGGCCTTCGTCGCGGTTTTGAGGTCGACGAGGCTCATGCTGCAGACTCTGGAAGCTGCCTTTGCAAGCTCATCGACTGTCGCGACACCAATACCTTCATCTGGCTCGTACTCTCCTGCACCCGCCTGCTCTATCCTCTCGTAAAGGTACCTTTGAACATTGAAAACAATCGCATCAATTAACACGGGCTATCACCTTCAGAGATGCCGCCGTGGAGGCAAATAGCTGCGAGCGAGGTCGCAACATTGTTTCTTCTGAGTTTTTTTCCCATTTTTAGGGCCGTTGCCCGTGCTATCCTCGCTGCGTTGTGTAGTCAGTCCATGTGTGTTCATTTCATTCTTACGAGAGAAGGAAGAATTCCTTGGGTTTTCCCGGCTCGATCGCACCCCACTTGCCACCGAACGCGCATCCTTCCTCCACCTCGCAGGGCTTGTCCACATCCAGCGCCTTCACTGCCGCGGCCCTGCACTTGTCGAAATTCGAGCCCTCCCCCCCCGTCGCGTCGGCTTCCTCGTTGTTGTACTTGTACGTTTCCGCGGCGAATTGCGGCATGCAAGCCTTAGCAGCTCCCTCCTGCTTCAGCACGGCCTGAGTAATGGAACCGAAGGCAGGGGAAAGGCGGCGTACGAATGTTAATGAGAAATCATTATCAAAATAGTGAGTTGCCTGCGACAGGTACAGCAGGGACCATTGATATCGCTATAATATTTTGTACTGTTGTATGTGTGTGTGTGTGTGTGTGCGTGTCTCCCCGCATATGCGCGGGGGTTGTCGTTTGTTTGTCTTATATGCGGTAAGTGATGCGATGATGAAGAGGGGAGGAGGATGCGAGCCGGTGCACTACCATTCTGCCCGCCTTAAGGCCAAAGCCGAGGAAGCTATTGACATAGAGGTCGTACTTCTTCCCTTGCCACGAGGTAGCAGTGACGTATTCAGGGACTGCAGTAGCCTTGCCCTTCGCCTCCAGGGCTCGCATCATCTGCACTGAGCCCCCTCCAAGATCAATGACTCCGACGGTTTTGCCCGCGGGAGCTCCGAGCTTCTTCGTCAGCATATTGACAGCTAGCCACGCAAATTTGCCCTCGTCATCCCCCGACATGACTGAAACGGCGCTGTCGGCGAAGGGTTTGAAGCTATACTCTTTGCGGAGGAGGGAGCGCGACTCTTCCAGTAGCTGTAGATGAGAATAGATGGTCAGTTATTGGGGAGGGAGAGAGAGAAGGGGAGGGAGGGGGGCAGGAAACTATGATATTAGTTGTCCAGGTATAATAGGCATAATGCAGATCTGGTTTCCCTAAGATGTCATTCCGAATTTCAGACGTAATCGGGAAGAAGCGTTCATGTATACCTCATCAGCGGCTGTGCCGGGAAGCATACGCAAGCCTGCTGTCGCGCCGATCATGACCGGGGTCTTGGGCATCTCCGATTTAGGGATGATGTCGAGAGCATGTTTGAGCAAAGGCTTGAGACTGGCGGCACCCATAGCCGGTTCCTTCGCGTAAGAGCTGAGCCCTGGCTTCAGCTGCTCAAACAGCTCGTCTTTGAGTTCTACCTAAAGAAATGAGGTGGGTCGTTATGGAGACGAGAGGGGGCATTGTGATGTCCTAATGCGTGGCACTAATCAAAACTCTTTTCCTCCCTTCCTTGCTCTATCTCTTACACCATCAATTAAGTATTTATCAATAACACACACATACACACTAACTCTCCACACACACGTGTTTGGATAAACATTTTAATCATAGCACCACTGGTTCGGCACTTTTTTTGGTCGATAAGCATTTGTAGATGGAAATATACTAATCGCACCCCTGAAAATCCAGCGTTGAATTGGTAAACGTGTATGCGCGAGCCGGTGGAGCCCGCATCAATGACGACGGCGTAAGTTTTCTTGGGTATGTATTGATTCCAAGCGAAGAAGATCATGCCCATCACGATCAAGACCCCCGCCATCTTAATGAGGGATGCAGTGACAATCCCCCCTCCCCTTGTTGGGCCTGGTACGGGAGGCTTCTTGCCAATCGTCCCGCGTTCGACGTCCTGGTGGTTCTTTTTGCGGTTGATCATTTCCCTTCCACACTGAATATTGATCTGGGGTGGAGGGAGAGGTTGTATTTATATGACCTGGGGGGGTGATGACATGCATTGGAATTCATAATAGATATATGGCGCAGCACATACGATAGGTGAACACAGGAGAATCCCCCTTCGCCTGTATGGACATCGGTCGTCCCTCAGAGCTTCAGGGGAATGCGAGTGCCGCACCAATTCGACACTTTAGAGCCGGTTTTATAACCGTATCGTGCGAAAGGTAACGTTCAGTCACTCTCACAAGTAAAAACGCAAGAAATAGCCAAGCGGGAGCACCCGTTACAAAGCGAGCGGGGGGGGGGAAATGCGACTGGATGACGTACGTACTCGGGAATCTGGATCTTCGCTGCTCCAGAGAAAACGGCAGTGTTTCCAGACGGTTTTTCACCTGCGACAACAAAAATGACCGCATCAACATGCGTATACGAGCAGGTTTCGCTCATGAACTATCCCGGCAATACCCGGTACTCAATTTTAGCAGCGCTGCAGGAAGAAATTCAAATTGCCGTTCAAAATCCTCAGCCTGTCTTGCCGGGGAGACAGGGGGGGACGGGACGGGGCTCTGCGCGGATGAACTGGCTTCGTCACGGGTGTTGGTTGATCGCGGTGGTGCAGGCTATGGAGGACCGGGGACAGGCGCAGGGCCATCTCTCCTTTGTAGATAACATCTATCATTTTTCCAACTGTGCGTCGCAGCTCCCGGTGTGAACGGTCTTTTCTCCTCCTTGAACAACCTTATCAGGTAAGTAGTGAAGTCATGAGACGATTGGGCACTGGGGCTGCACAGCTTTGGCCGATTCCCTCCGTCCTCTCTCAGTGGAATGCACAGTAGGAAAGATTTTCGTGTCTCACCGAAAGACCCATGATTGCAAGTTAAGTACATACATGTCTCTTGACCGTTACATTCAGCCACCACCATCATCACACGGCCCTACCATCAATCACGGTCCCTACTTGGTTAAAACCTGAATGGTGGAGTGCGCTGGAAGCTATCAATCATAACCACGGCGGCAAGGAGAAGGACCCACCAAAGGAGAGGGCGATCAAAACAGATATGTCTCCATCTGCGGGCTCCGCTGGATCGCTAGCGACCACACCGTCAGCAGACAAAGGCTACAGCAAAAGCGAATCCGTTGTCGTATCTCCTCGTGAAGACAAGAGAACAGAATCAGGTCTGGGTGTAATAATTGAAGCGATTGTATGCATTAACCTCTCTCATCTTTCTACCTCAGAGACCGCTCTCGCTATGAATAGCACGCAAAGACACCGAGCTTCCAGGATAAGACGAACCCGGCAAGGCAATAACCTAACAGTTGTTCCAAGCGAGCCCTCAATGTTAAAGGATGCTGCAAATAGCCATAAGGACTCGATTGGTTTGGCCAAAAGAAATCAACAGAGAAATAGCAGTGACAACCGCTCGAATCCTACAGACGCTGTTGCTGAACAAACTAAGGAATCGACGGGAAAGATTATCGAAAATAAGGAAGATCTAATCTCTCTTGCTGACCCACTGACTTCTTTGGTGTCCACGCAAGGGGCTCACAATCTGAAAAGGGGGACACAGCCGTCCGGAAATGGCGGCGAGGAGAAACCCGTTCCAATGACGCCGATCGACGTTGGATTGGCAGGCAAGGCTCTCATCGGTGATACTTACAAGATCAAACATGTCTTATTTAACCTACGATCACAAAAAAATCATGTTCGAAATTCACCTCCACACATCTATCTAATTGCGTGCTTGGCAAATGAAAGGACTGGTTCTATTTGGCTACGTCGTTCACATTTTGGGGATTGCCGAAGGCGACACATTCACGGAGCAAGCTCCAAGTAAGTCTATTCGCTCCTCTCTGAACATCAAAGCCGATAATTTCAAGGGATGAATGTTGATATATTTGAACATTTTTCCTGCTTGTAGGTTCGCAGAGAGCTAATGATGAGGCTGACGGAGATGATGCTATCTCGTCAGGGAACAGTGACTAAATAGCACAAAATTTGGCCAACAATAACCTTCCCTGCTAGTGCAACACTGTGTGATACGTACCTGTTTTGATGCTGTAACTTCTACCACGAAATGCATGCATGGTCAGTCTTGAAGCACGTCGAAATCCCTGAAGATGCCGTCACTTCCCTGCATCCTTCGAGTTGTGTTGTTGTGTTGCTTGACGCCTGTCTGCGTGCCATCGCAAGTGATGCCCAGTTTGGAAGCATTACACATAACTTGCCCAAGTGTTTTTGGATCGAACTGGCCGGCATGCGTGGCTAAGTTCAGCTCGCGCGCTACAAGTTCATTAGCTGTGCCGCTTGCATATACATATTGCGTTGTTGCATTGCCAGCCAAGCGCAATGCAGTACTTTTTCTACTATACTACCCGACGTACTAGCCTTGTTTCATCAGCAGAGCTACTTTTTGCATAACGTACGCATCGCAATAACCAATGACTGAGAAAGTTAGCATTCATGTAAGCATGATGCGTGTGCATGGTGAAATCCATTATACACATGTGGATGAACGTCTGCGCAATGTGCGATGCTGATTGACTCGAGCCCTAACCCAATCAAATGCCACTAAACGCAAAAAACTATGCAACTGCAAATGTTCTTATGCCAGCTGTCGATGTTGATGATTCCTACACGAGCTGATGCGGTGAAACTGATTGATTACAACGCGTTCAACCTTCGCAGCCCCAACCTTAATTTGTTGATCTCTTTCCGCACGTTCTCCAACCTTTCCGCTGTGTCCCTTTTCTCTATTATCTCGGCTCGTTTTCGAGCTCCCTTTCTCGCAAGCTTTGCCTGCTGATTCTCAAGCCTGTCTCTTTCCAGCGACAAATCCATGAGCCGCTTCTCCATTTCCATGCTATTCATGTTTTGGTTTCTCCCTCCCCCACTCCTTGTTTCCCTCCCGATATTTTCCCTGCTTCCGGCAACGGTTCCGGGGGGGGAGGGGCCCCCAGGACCCAGCCCAGGATACGAGCCTAGTCTATCTTTCCGATCCGGCCTGCTACCACTATTTCCAGGCTGGGGAAGGTTGATGCCCCCTGAAAAGACTGCTGAATTCGAGGTACTACCACTTGGTCTGCGATGCTGCGAAGAAGAGGAGGCGCCAAGATAATCAGTTGGCTTTAGAATTCCTTGTGGCTGAGGCCGCGGTGGCGTCGCCATCGAGGAGGTAGAAGCGGGGTAGCGGTTGGCGGGGTTTGAGGGCCTGTTTGCCCAGGGTTCAGCCGTTTTCTCTGACCGGTAATGATCATCGTTTTCTCCAAGCCTGCGTCCCAATGAGAGCGAGACGCTTTGGTGCACAGACGGCTTAGTAGGGGGGGGGTCGTCGTTGTGTCGTCTCCATCTCTGTGTGTGGGGAGGGGTGGTTGGTTCGCCTGCTGCCCTCATGCTTCCTGACTGAAATCCGTCGGCAGCTCGAGGAATAGGGGGTTGGTAGCCGTACGGATGGGTGCTTTGGCGATGGTCAAACGCACTACCAGCTTTGCTTTCAGGAGGCCAAGCTCTTGGAACGCCATTTTGAGATGCCAAGCTTGCCTTGCGATGCGAGTCACGGAAAGCGCGCAAGGTCTCGCCCTGCCGTTCGCACAGCTGCGTGATCGTGTCAATTTGGTGCCGGAGCGACAGAATTTCGGCGTCTCTGTCGGCCAGCATGTTCTCCTGGCTCGCACAGGCGTGTTCCAGCCCACGCACTCTCGCATCCATTTTCTGCAACTCGGCGCTCTGATTCGTGCAGTCATCCAGCAACTTCGCTCTTGCTTTTGCGTCCTCCTCGGCGTCTTGTTGGCGCTTCTGCAGCTGCTCCTCCAAAAAGCCACACCGCTTTGCCCCTTCATCCAGCTCGTTCTTCAGCATGGACACTGTGTGGTCATGCTCGTCTTCCCTGCGGACCATTACCAACTGAAAGTCCTTGATCCTTGCCTCTCCGTCTCTTCGCTGCTCCGAGAGAGCTCTCTCGGCGTCAGCGAGGCCAGTGGTTATACGCGTGAGTTCCATCTGCGTGCTCCTACTGCCGTCTTCCGCCTGGCTGAGCGCGTCACGCAGTTGCTGGATTTCTCTCCGTTTGCTCTCACTGTTTGCAGCTTCTGTCTTCAAGGTGTGCTTCAAGGTCGCTACCTCTGCGATCAGCTCCTGGATCTGGGACTCCAAGCTCTCACTTCGCCTCCGGGAGAGGTCTTTTGACTCGATCAGGTTTTCGCATTGCTGCTTTAATGCTTTGTTCTCTTTGACAAGGATTTCTATCTCACTTGAGGTCGCACCTCCTCCATCGATGGAAGACAGTTCGCTATCTCGTCGTCTCAAAGATGTTCGACCAACCCCACCCCCTGCAGGCATGATATCTTCCCTTGGAATTGTGCTTGCTGTACTCTGTCTTCTCAAATATGACGGGGCTCGTCCCGGCACTGACTCTACTCCCTGTATGCTATTGCTTCTCACAGTGAAGTTATCTTGTTCCCCCTGGATGACCTGTGCTTGCTTCTGGATAGACAGAAGCTTATTCATGCTTGTTGGTGGTGTAGCGGGCTCGGAACCCGCCCCAGTGAAGGGCACAAATTCGGAGTGTGAAGGAAGCTCTACAAGATATGTTGAATCGGGAAACCCCTTGTCCATTCGTGTCTCGGAATCGGCTGCCTCATTTACAGGCTTCCATTCGGATGTGCCCCATTCTCCCCACCCATCCTCGTCTGCTAGACTCTTCAGACTCTGAATCGACGCCCTGCTCATTTGCATGGCTTGCGTTATCGTTTTCATTTCGTTGCTATGGCGTCGAATCTCTGTGCTATTATTCGGTTGATTCGAAGGATGTGTCGCAGCAACACTGGCACCATCGCCAATGGGCATTGCTTGAGAAACGATATTGGGGGAAGGGTTCTCAGCGGTTTCGTTTCCGCCGCCGCCGTAACGTTGGGGTTCCTGCATACCCTAATTACGGTCGTAATTTAGAAAGGTTGCTTCACTGGAAGACGGGTGGGAGGTAGACAGACGGGTCTTCTTCAACTTCCTTCCTTTTTGCCTACATGGAGAAGGAGCAAAGGGCGGATAAGAAATATCACCTTCAGAAACGTTTATCTATATCAAGCGTACTTATCGACAAGGAAAAAAGCAGTTTGTGTTAGGGAGAAAACGCTCCCGCGAATATCCCCGTTATATGCCCTGGCAGCGAACCTTGAGCGGAAGCGTGTGGGGCGTTAATATGGAAGGAATCGTCGGTAGCCAATTGGCGGGAAGTGATACGTTACGGGAAGAGATATGATTTTCACTCATTTTTGTCATGTCGTATCCCTAGATCCTCCTTGATTGTTGTATATTACAAAATATTGGCACTCGAAAGTTGTCGCTCAAATAAAAAATAATGTGATTTCCACATCTGCACAGAGCCATCAAAAAATCTTGTAAATCGCCGTTTATACTAAAAAAAGCGCTTCTTACGTTGTCGTTGTAGATAATTGACTCCTCTTCTCACAATAAAGAATTTCCGATCACATTCTGCAAGATGGTGAGGCCGCCGCCCGCCCCGTCTTTTGTGTCTCTGTGATGAATTCTTTATAGTTATCCCTGGCCGAGAAGCTTCTTATGTGGAATGAACTGATTCTGAGAAACACCAAACCAAAACATATTAGAAATTTATTGGAAAACACCTCTCCCAAATGTTGGACTGATCCGTCCTCTTTGTTCGTTCAGATGTTAATGCTGGGAAAGATAGGTTATCTTCAGACGATTACTGTGCACTGAGATGATGAATGAACCTTTATTCTCACGATGGTCTTCAGATTTAAAATGTTGAGAAATAGGAATTACTGATTATACTTCACACATGTGCTTGAAGCATGCGATCTCAGCTTAGAATTCTGTTGATGCTGACATCTAATATTTTCTCTAGATAGGAGTCGAGCTTGAAGGGAGTATGAGCAGGTATTATTCTAAATGGGAAAACATTAATTTAAATTTTTATATTCTAAATGATGATTATCTCAGTCATGCACCACTCTGATTTCGAGTGAAGATAATACTGCTTTCAATCTGAAAAAATAAATACAATCTAGCATTTTCATCTCCCCATCCTTGTCTTCGTGTTAAAAGTGAGTTTTGGTCACAGGTGTAAGTTTCAAGAAAGTTTGAAAGCTTAATGTCTCATGTAAGTGATTTTGGAGAGTTCTGAAAGGTGTGCAGTGCATGTCTGCTATCGTTGAAAATAATATACATCATATCACCTCCCAAGGGGTTGCACCGATACGTACCAATGATACACCATTACCACCGATGCGATCGAAGTCTCTGCGTTGTATCTCTCAATGCAAGGGATCAAAACGCCATCGAAGAATAATATGCACATGGATGGCTCAGTGGCACGCACCATTGCTCCTGGGTCAATTATGATGCAAAAATCGTACTGTTGCTTGTATCAGCGTACCCTAAGTACTTTTTGTACTTTTTTAGATACACACAAATGACAATGCATCTATGTGTGCATGCACGGTACGCGCGCATGTGCGTACGATGAGATGCGATGCCATCGATCATTGCGGCCATTGTAGCATTCACACTGCTAGACTGGCGGCATGTCATAGTGCAGCTCTAGAGTTGTATGCATAGGCCTTATCTGATGCCATTTGTTGTGCTAGTGTATGTGTGTACGTGTTTATATTGGATGATACACACATACTAAACGTACGCTACATGCTAGCATGCGTACAGCAAGCAGAGACATGCACACTCGTAGTCACACATGTGTCATATATGAGACGGATGTAATGAAATGTTTAAATTTTTTCAATGGTCATCCTAATGTAGCTGTGCAATGCAGCGGCTACAGCGCTTAAATTGTGTCTGTTTGTTTCCTTGGTCACATGGCGCATGCATGAAAATGCATCATGTTTTGGTCTAGCATGTCGCGCTTTGCGCGCAGCTTCTCGACTTGTTTTTTCTGCGGTTGTGAGGCGCGTGGTCTCATCATTGCGATCCATGATCGCCGTCAGTTGTTTGTTGATTCTGAGTCTCTGTGATCCGTATTTCCTGCATTGCAGAATGTGGTCCATGTCTTGCAGTGTGTTGCATGTGGCCGCACATTGCTTCCAATTTTGTGCGTTGTCCTCTGGACAGCAGAAATGTTACAATGTTGCCAACACCACAAATGGCGCGCATCCATGATGTGGCAATGCTTGGTAGCTTCAATGTGATTCCTGTTGTCCGAGAGCCAGGCATGAAGTCAAGCTTTTTCAAATGCATGGCCTTGGTTCCCTCTTTGCTCCAGTTTGTTTTGAAGTTGGACATGTATACATGCTACTCATTACTAGCTTATATAACATATATTATATATACGTATGTCTATAGTTATAGTCTCTATGCTAGTATGACTACTACTACACTCAGAATTCTAGCTGCCATGCCACATGGAATTGCTGTCATGTTCTACTAGCTAGTAGTCTAGTGTTGGCAGCTAACATGCATGCAAGATGACGCGAGCAGCTCTAGAGCTGTACGTACGTGCTAGTTATACGTACATGCTAGTACATGTCGTGTGACCATAGCTAGACCACATGCTAGCTAGCATACGTACGTATATGGCGTGCTAGCGTGTACAGTGTACGCACGCATGCGTGCGACGAGCCAGCATGCACGTGAACCTGCACGCATGCGATGCAAGCATGAATCGATGCGATGAATCGTCTACACAGTGTTTATGATGAGAAAAATCCATGGGGCTCACGAGCGCGATACGATTAGCATGCATTATAGATGCTAGCCGCTTATGAAAATGCAAGTGCTTTGCCATATGGTTGCTGAGCGAAGGAAGCTTGCTTGTCGCACTAAATCCGGCGAAGGGGTGCCATCGCCAAATCCCCTTCACATTTCTTATGAGTCAACATTAGCAGCTTTCTTATGAATCAACATTAGTAGCAAGGTAGGGAACAACACTTTTTTGGTACTTATAGGCGTGATGTAATCATTTTTTCTGAGGAACAATATCCCCTCCTGCGCCTAAACATATCATCATGAAAATCTCGTGATACTGATTTCTGCTCTGAAATTAAGCTGGAATTTTGCTCATTAGAGTATCAAGGCTTTTCTTTGCAGAAAGGTCGACAAAGCGATCCTCAATAAGAAGCTGGAATCCCGCGATCAAAGAGGTATCGGTCTTCTCGGATAAGAGAAGCTTGGAATCAGAGTCAACGTACTTTTGAATAACGGATAGAATTTGAGCTTTCTGCTTGTCCGTGAGAGGCTGCGTAGAAATTCATTAGGAAAAATGGACATTGGATATGAAATGAAATTTGTACCGCGGCACCCACGATCTCCACGTTAACTTCCTTCAATACTTTGCCGATGAGTTTCTGCACTTCTTCTGCAATTGCTGGAATTTCCTCGACAACACCTGCATATACTTTTATCACTGCTGATCTATACTTAATAAATCAAAGGGACAAAAACCTTCGTCTTTGAATGATCCCAGAAGCGATGCTGAGAGTGGGTTTAGAGCAGGGTATTTGCCTAATGCCTTGACTACAGCAGCCTTCTCCTTGCCCTCAAGCTTCGCCTGTAATAAGAAGAGAAGGTTTAGGTCTATTAGGGATTCCTTTAATTTTTCCCACTACCAATTCTGCCTTCGAAGCTTGGCTAGCCTGGAACATGACGTTCATGTCGTTGACAAAATCGTTGGTGGTACCCTGGCCATTCTGATTGAAATTATATCTTAATCTCTGAAGAGGACTGAGTTATTTTAATTTAAAACCTTAACAGCCTCGAGTGTGCGGGGATCTTTGAAAACCTTTCCAAGATACTTGAAATCGTTACGTACAGGATCGAGAGCCTTCAGATGATACGCTGCGTTGACTGTCATTCCCGCATACTTCGACCCACGTGCCTGAAAACATTAAAAACTCCAGGTTAGAGAGAACTTGAGTTTTGGATTTAAGTCTATCCATTCATACCGGTGGAGCATTTGGTGCAGGTGTGGTGAGAATCTTTTTCCACTCCTAAAAATTTATACGGTTCAGTTTTCCAACGAGAATCTTTCTCATGAATACGTGAATCCCAAATAAAAAGACGCTCAGTAAATCACCTCCTTGGTGGATGGGAGCTTGGCGAAGGTACGGACACCCTATTGGAAAGAAATAGTTATGGAAAGCTGATAAATTTCAAAAATGTTACGTCAAATTCATATTAGAGTGAGAGATTAGATGATGGGGGGGGGGACCTTAGGGAAGCGCAAGCCAACACGAGCAAGCATCGATGCGTTCAGACTATAATGAATTTTTCAGTTTTCTGGTATAGATCAAATAGATATCTTTAGTCACGCGAGACACACATAATTGATGTCTTATCCAGATCTTAAGGTGAATTTCTGAACTATTATTTCGCTGATGTAGCATGTTCCCATCTGAGAAGAATTGATACGTTCAGACCTACGAAACTAAACCTTGTCTTTAATTTATTAAAAAGTAATATAGGATAGATGTTAATTTCGTAAAGCGACATAAAATATATTACGTCGTCATATTTTGAAATAGTCATGCATGATTTTGCGGCGCGCAAGGTTACACTGGCTAGCAGTGTGAGATTTAGATTGATTTATGTCTTAGACAAAAGAGACATTGCATCAGTTTCTGACAGGGATTTCTATATTATCAACATAATTCAGGCTAATAACTAAATATTATCGGAATTTTTGCAGTTTTTTGGACTCCACAAACCAAACCGATCTCAATGTACGAAGATACACGTCTCCCCGCTTAATAATTTTAGCTTGGGCCGATTTGTGATTCTGGCTTTCTTTCGATGGTTCCTTTGATGTCGCAAACCAAAATCCAACTGTCGCGCAACAGTTTCAGAGAATTATATCACTTGCGACAACGTTAAGGCTGTGACGGCCCGGCTTTTTTAATGGGGAAATTAGATGTGCTTCATAAAAAATTCTGATAGCGAGGATTTGATCTGTTTTTTGACATTTTTTCATCAATTAAACCAAAAAACACCGTAGCTTAATCGGGGAATTAATCGTGAAACTGAATTTGTCGGGGGACTATTCTCCGTTTACGGCGCTTGTCTTGCATACAGAGGATGCCAAAGGTGCGTTTAGGGGTGGTGGGGGGAGGAGGGACATAAGAAGCTGATTAAGCTCGAAAATTACATGGGACACAGAAGTTAGTTTTCCTTGTATAGAATTGCAGATATGCTTTTGAAGCTAAAACATTGTATCACATCTCAATCACTGTGGGAAATTAAATTGCCACAGCTATCAATTCATAAGAGATTTTTTTGTATAGTTTCTAAGCTACGTTAAAGTTTAGCAGTACAACGATATTGAGAATGATGTGTGTATTTTCCAGCAAAAAGTAGCACCGAAGTGGTATCCTACCGAGGATGGACCAAAGAAACTAACGAAGACGATCAAAAAGAAATCCCAGGGCACCAAACTTCGCAAATCTATTGTCCCTGGAACTGTCTTGATTCTTCTTGCTGGCCGCTTTAAGGGTAAGCGCGTCGTGTTCCTCAAGCAGCTTGAATCCGGTCTGCTCCTGGTTTCTGGTCCTTTTAAAGTAAACGGTGTCCCCCTTCGTCGTGTAAACCAGACATACGTTATTGCTACATCCACCAAGATTGATGTTTCGAGCGTGGACACCTCTGGTATCTCTGACGCCCCTGATCAAAAGACCAAGCGCCACTTTTTCTCGAAGGTTGTAGCTGAGACAAAAGAAGATTCCGGGGATTCAGAATTCGTATCTCAAGAAACAAAAAAGGCAGGCCTTACGGAAGAGCGCAAAGCCATGCAAAATAAGGTTGACACTGCTCTCCTTGCATCCATTCAAAAGACCCCAATGATGAAGGATTACCTTAAGTCGCGGTTCAGCCTGCAGAAAGGAGATTTGCCGCATTTGATGAAATTCTAAAGGCGTGGCCGTGTTTGAGTGATTTGTTGCGTTTGTAGCTTAATGTGCTGCATATGAAGCAAAGTTGAACTTATCAAGCATTAAAATTAGCAAACTACATCCTTTTGTATCCTTATATACACTCTACTCATGTTTTATTTCTTTCGAGAGATTGGGATGGGGATTTAGATTGAATGAACTCATCTAGTCATGTATGTAGCACTTTGGAAACAAATGATGTGGAGTAACCTGTTAAGAAGTGCTGTGGAGATGTGGATTCAGAATTCATTGGCATCTTCTGAGCTCAAAATTTCATCGTAAATAATTATTGCACCCGCACCGGCAGCACAAGATCACGATTTTGCGGGCAGGGCATGCATGTGCGTAGTCATCATGAGTGCGGCGGGTTTCAACACATGTGCACACCTAGACACATATCTCAGCGCAATGTGCATATTATTTTTGCAAGTCAAATCGAGTTTGACGACGGTAACAAAGTAATAAATTAACAGATCGAGATAGACGTCTAGATGTAGCTAGATGATCGACCCCTATGAACCCAGGAAGTGCGTGGACCTGTACGTCGGTCGATCTATGTAGCTATAAATAATTGCATGCATGCTCGCTAGCTATGTCTCGATCATGGGATCACCATGCATGCTATGTGATCTAGCATCTAGCTTTAGACATGTTATCTGCTACGTGTAGCTAGTACACTAGATCATGAGACGGGTGTAACTAATGAATTGATCAAATCATTTTCAATGAAGGATGTGGCCATAACATTGTTGAAAAGATTTATTAATCAATTCACTGCATCCGTCTCATGCATGTATGATCTACATAGCTTGTATGCTGCATGTCTAGCGAACATGTGCGCTTGATAGCAATGTACCACAGTACATGATGAAAGCAAATGCTTTGGCGCGTGCATGCTAGCATGCATGGCGGCTACGCTATTAGCATATACATGCAGCAGCAGCAAGCTGCTCATCTAGTGCTGTGAGTGCACAGCGACACATCTATGGTCATGCACATGGCATCACATCAACAACATGCACAGACGCACATCGGCATCGTATCGCTGATCGCATGTGACACGCGCTATGTACAAGTGTACAAGAGACGCAACAACAGTATACTGCGCTAGTGCGCGCGCGTGCGCAGCCTGCATCGCAGGCACCACATCGATCAATGCAATGCAATGTTGCATGCTACGCTGGCACGTCATGCTGGCACATCATGAGATCTGCGCAAACGCGTACGTCGCAACAACTGTGAGATGAGAGATAGATAGAGCAACGTATTTTCCACGGTTGCATGTGACCACATTGCTGTCCATGAAGCAGATCTTGTGCAAACATCTGTGTGCTTTTCATGAATATTAGGTGCATGCATTTATACATTGGAGATAAACTGAATTGTAGGGGCAAAAGAGCAACTTCAAAAGATTCATCAGGCCGCAATATATATTGGAAAAATCTAATTTATTATATTTATTACATCCGTCTCAATGGTAGTGTAAACGACTTCATCATATAAATCCAAGACATGAAGCTTTATTTCAGATGTAATCTGTAACGACACAATTGCATCACTTGCGCAGTGCAAGCAACATGTGCAATCAACCCATTTTTCAAGAGCCGATGGGCTTCCAGAGAGATTCTTTGGCTTCCTCGTCAAGATTGTGAGTGCTTCCGAGAGTGTTCATCAGCTTCATTGTGGCATTGTCGGTGAGGTTGCTTGGTGGGGTCGAAACAACAAAATACATGTAACGACTGAAAGCATCCTCAGGAGTCATGAAAAAAATGCCATCGTTCGACGATATCGCTCCTACCCCTTCTTTAATCTCAGGATGTTCTTCCCATTTTTTGCTTTTATCGCTCCAGTCTCCCTTCCACTCTCCACCCTGGCCCCATGTGTTGCGTAGCTTGAGTAAGCGGATGCCATTCCCCTTATAACCACCAATCACAGCGTACGCGTGCAGGCGCACGATGCCTTTCATGTCCACATCTAATCTCGATTTGGGGTAATTTGAGCACCCAACGATGACCGCTTTGCCCCTTTCCGCAAGCATAGCCCTGTCGAATAGATCGTTAGGACTACGATCTTTGTTAGTCATGTGAACCGCGTGACAGTTAAATCCGCTGTACGAATTGCTAACTTGTTCCTGGTTAAGTCCAGCTCCGCCCCTGGATATACAATCAAAGTGAAACGATTTGAATTTATTTATGAATCATTGGCATCTTCACATCACATTCAGTGACGAAAATGTAAATGAGACTCTTCATACCTCAGCTTAGCATAGGAGCCCCCGACTTTCGCCATGGCCTTTTCCAGCAGGCACATCCAGAATTCCCCATTGTTCTTCTTCGACTTCACGTACAGTGGCTTACCCCTCGAGGCAGGAAGGTAGTCGTCGACTGTCAACAACACAATGTCACCACGCTTACTTATCACAAGCCCTGAACATGGCTAAGTGGGCGAGACACAGCACTGAAGGCCAAAAAAGGTATAAGGAGGGGCATCGGATATCATTTCCCATGCCGGGGGGGTGTTAGGTTGTCACTCACCGATGATGTAGTACCAGCGCTTCTTTGACTGCATGTAGATCCGTACGCTGTATACTCCTTGGGGGTTCCAGCGGTTGGGCTCAATCAGAGCGTTTATGATGTCCTGATACCTGCCTAATCCAGAAAGGATCCCGATGAACCAGCAATTGCCAATGCTCCCTTGGCACATGTCATCCACTTGCACGCCGCCAACAAAGACCTGAGGATATAGAGAGAGACGACAAATTATGATCGCGGTCAATAGACTCCTCCCTGCCAATCTCTCCCCCAGACCGCACCCAACTATCGAATCCCCACGCTCAATCAATTACATCAGGATAAGCGTGGAACTTCTCGACGCGCGCCCTGTTAGATAAGAGGAGGAAGGAATGTGAGATGTTACGTAGAGGTAGAGGTATTCAGTAATTGTGAGGATTAGGATGAACAGCTGCTCAAGTCTTGGGTGACAACATACCAAGGTGATCCGCGGTCCCGAGGGTCTGGGTTGTTCTCTGCGTTCCTTGGCTTTCGCACCGACAGGGGCCTTAGACTATCGTCGCATGGAGGGAAATCTGGATCAATAAACTTCTTTCCCTCCTTCTCGCAGCGCTCAATGATGTCGTAAACGGGATCGTACTCAAGGAGGATGGGCACGGCTTGTTTGCCCAAGTCCATTCCGCAGAAACTAATTGAGTCCTTTGCTTTGGCCCCATCGATCAGGTCACGGCACTCAAGTTGGCTTGTCCTCTGATTCTCCTTCTCAATTGCCGCAAGTTCGGTAACAGATTTCAGCCCCACCATCTTAAAGTCTACGTCGGCCACCGGTGCCACCGAGAACTTTACAGATCCCTGCCACTCGGGCGTTTGGAGGACCATTAGCAGACGGATCAAAAAGCCCTCGCTCCCATCGGAAAATTTGATTTTTAGCGCTAAAGCTCTCGATAGATCGATCTCGATTGTAGAATGATGTTGGCAGATGTACCCGGCCTTTGCATACTGAGTTGGCCTCTTGCCGCTGACAATTCTTTTCCCAGCGAAGCGCCCTTCCCCAGCATAGGCAACCAGCATCGTCCCCATGGCTTTTGCGAATTCTCCCTTCCCTTCGACGGTCGCTACAATCTTCACTTTCGGACCGCCATCGCAACGTACGAACAGTTGCGCCTGCGGATTGGCATGGTGAATGTAGCCTCCGTTGCTCTTTTTATCGGCTTCAACCTTCACCGAATCGGAAGCATCTTCTGGCCATTTCGGCCCTTTTTTTATTACTGGAATATATTGCGCATGTGTGTGTGTGTGTGTGTGTGTGTGTGTGTGTGTATGATGTGTATGTGTGTACCGCCACCAGTTAGTTGTCACTTGCACACGCATTTGCACTCGTATATATATATATATATATATATATATATAATATGTATAACTTAGGTGGCTGAATTACCCTTTTCTCGTTGTTGAGCTGATTTACTATACCAAGCTTCGCGTTTCTTTTCGTAAGCCTCTATTTTAGCCCTCCTCTTTTGTTCAAGCTCTGGATTAGATTTCTTCATCATCCACGTCTGTGGGCCCGCTTTTCCGCTTTCGGTGCCCCCCTCATAAAAGTATCCAACATTCTTGACTTTCTGCAGGTATTTACAGTTTTCTGTTTTGACAAAACACGGTATTAAAGAATCTCTTGATTTAGACCCTAGATCTCGCAAAAATTTTACAGTTTTTTCAGTTATCGAGTTTTAATTCACCTCCAGGGATCCATCCCTTTTCAATTCCAGCCTGTTGCATCATGTAGACGCTCTTTTCCGAAGGTGGGTCGTCTCCAGGCCACATCAGATTCCCAAGATGTTTCCCAACTTCTGCTCCCCCAGCATTGACGGTTTCCCAATGATACATTTGTTTCTTTCGAATATCATCAATTTTCTTGCGGTCTTCACGGGATTTCTTTTCGTCTGCCTTCCCCCAGTCAGCCTGGTGCTGCTCCTCCTCTTTCCCGTTTTTCTCGATTTGCTTCATCTCGTGTTGCAGGGTAGGAATTTTCGAAATGTCGAAGACCTTCTCCTCTACGGCGGCGGCGAAGACACGGACCCAGTCTGAGTGAGCTACCACGTCATCGTCATTGGCTGCCCCAAGCCAGTCACCCAAGAGGTCGAACTCCTCCTCGGTTGTCTCTGCCTTCTCTTCTTCAGACATGTCGTTATAGAGCTCTCGCTTCACCACCGACCACTTGTGAGGAGCCCTGGTGCGAGTGTATTGCAAAATCTCCTCAGCATAGGCATCATAACCCCGCAGCATTTCGTAGCAACTCTTCTGATCCCCTGCTGCGTTCGGAGTCTGCATAGCTGCGTTCTGGGAATTGTTGTCGTTGTTATCGCCGTCGAGGCCTAACTCCTCTGCAATTTCGTCAATGACCGCTGAGCACGCTCCACACCCCATTTTTAGCTTTGAAAAAAGGTTGTACGATAGATGTACACAATGGATTTCGAGATATGTTAATAATATTCCACTTCGGTTGTGTCGGAGGCAAAAACCGTTTCGCTCGTGGTAGAATGTGAAGATCTCCGAGCACAGTCGTTGTCGCGAAGGCGTTTTCCCTGCCTTTTTTGTTTCCCAGAACGACACAGTTCGGTCGGTGAAAATCTCTTTCTGAAGCGTCACAAGGCGACAGTGTTGATCGTTGCGTGAAAACGGGATGCGTTTTCCAACCAGTACGCTTGCACCTCGATCATCAACACCCGCATGTTTGGAGAGATGTTGATTCTGGACAGTCGCGCTGTGCGGGGGAAAAAGAGTGAATGTTTGCTCGATGTGAATCTCAAACCTGAGACATCTGGACACTCTCCCACTTCTTCGTTCTTTGCATGAACTTGGAACTTTTTGGCCGATGCTTTTGAGAACGCTGCAACTGGCACGTTCAGCGATGCAGGTTTTGTCAGCAGCATCATTGCACGAAACACTTGTTCTTGTTCGCTCGTTCACTCACTCGAAAGTTCGATTTTTCTTCTTCTTCTTCTTCTTCTTCTTCTTCTTCCACTTCTTCTTCACCGGCTTGCGTCTGAACTCCTCCTTTGCCACGCGTTTTGCCTGGGTTTGATCGATGCCGTCGTCGTTTCACACCCAGCACCATTGCAGCGCCGGTCTTTCGTGGTGCACTGGTGCACGCGGCATCGTGCAACGTTTGTTTCCTCACCTCTGAACTGACCTGGGAGCACGAGGACGATTTTCACCCTCGCTGGCTCGCACGGACCTGAACTGTTCAGTTTGCCCGACTCGTCGCAATGAGAGTGATGAGCTCAGAAGTGCCGCCACCGCCACAAGCTAGCAAGTTTGGTGCTCAACGTGGAGCACCTTCACGTGCGCGTTGCCACGCGATGCGCACGTGGCAATTGTGCCGTGCTCATGTGTGCGTGGAGCTTGTGGGACCTCCAGACCTCGCTAGCTCGCCAGCTCGTGCTGTGCGCGTGCGACAGACGAATTGAATCGAACTTGTTGTCTCCTGAAAATGGCGTGGTGCGGTGTGGGCGAGGCTGGCTAGCTGGGGAGGATGACTGGGTGACGATGCGATTTGATGATTGAAAAATTGACAAGTTCATCACATCTGCACAGCTGTCTGTGCACTTCTAGCTTCCAGACTTGTGTGCGCATGCATGCATGTGATGATGGACACACATCATCTGTGCTCGCCATGCTGCATTGTCCATCAAAAATGTCCCCGGCCCCTTCATTGTGCAATGTGCATGGACACAGTTGTGCGATGCCCGCTGCCATGCACCAGTGCAACGTCTAGCAGTGTGCACATCATTGCACTGTCCATCATTGTGTGCATGCTGCATCGCATGCACACCAGCACACACAGTGTGTGCACGTACGTGCATGTGTGGTTGACTGTGCACGAGAAAAAGCACACACGCACGCACGTGTCATCATGCGCAGCCTGTGCGTGTGCAGTTTCACACATGTGTGTGTGCAAGCATTTGTGCAAAAGCATGCAGCAGAATGTTCACATGACGCATTTCAAAACACACATGATCATGGACACAGTAATAGCACATGTGTATTACATGCATGGTGTTACAATCGTACATGACATGTCTGCCATGAGCATCCCCAAGCATTGCAGACACAGTGATGGCATGCGATGTGCATTGTGTGCATGGTGTAGCATGTCTGTCATCATGTGTTGCACATGTTTGATGATGCGCACACATTCATTAGTCTTCAAGCACAACAGGCACATGTCAACAACTTCTTTGCAAACGTGTGTAGTTTCACACATGTGTGTACAAGCATTTGTGTACAAAATGCAGAATGTTTACATGACGCATTTTAGAACATATGTGTGTTACACGTATTTGATAATACACATATATTCATTAGTCTTCAAGCATAACAGGCACATGTTAACAACCGAAACTTCTTTACAAACATGTGTTTCATTCATTATGACATCGAATTACACCTATAAATCTTCATCGAATCATTTTCCTCGCTTAAGTCCCATTTAGATAACCAACGCTTTTATGAGGGTTAGTTTTAAATCGCGTCAATAGATAGCCAACGCTTTTATAAGGGTTAAGTTTAAATCGCGTCAATATTTATAAGCTGGCTGTTGTGTTGGGAGTAGACCAAAGCGCTTTTTGCAAGTAATTCTCTGTGGTGAGAATTTATCATCTGGAGAAAATCTTGCGGGATGTGCGGACTTGGTTGCTTTTCCATTGACCATTTTCTTTAAAGTGTAAATTCTTTTGCCATTATCATCCAGGTAGTACATCAAGTGCATTGTTTCCTACAGCTGTTTCAGGTGGGGTGGGGAGGCGTTCTTGCCACCTCGTTCTGGAAAGTGCGTGTTTGAATTCCAGAGCATTTTTGCAATGAGACTTGATTAAAGGCTAGTCGCAGGACATCATGATTCTTAACTAAGCAAGCTCATGTACGACATCAGGCCGATTTTTTCACAGTTTCCAAGATTCCGGGTCGAAAAAAATGAGCTGCATTTTCTGCAAATATGGAAACAGTCCTTTGTCGTATGAACTCTAGATCCGAGATAAAAGACATCAGATATGTGTTAGCGGTTATCCCCGAGCGTAGAAAGTGACGGTTAAGCCGCTTTTTTCAGTTCCCATTATCTCTCTGTTTCAACCGATTTTTGCCAAGATTAGAGATTCTTACAACCGTAGATGCTCTCAATTTTACACTGCGACAACCCCTATTAATTAGTCGATAGCGCAACTTGGGCAGTCTTTCCTTGTCTCTCTGTGAGAAACAAGACTAACAACCAGCTCACAAAAGCGCATGTGAATGAAGATGTCCTGTGAATATATCCAGGAAAGCTTCAATTTGGGATGTCGCTGTACATACTCCAAAGGTAATTTTTATTATGAGAAATCAGCATCGCTTCTCTAAATTCTGAAAGATCAAATGAATGTAGTAAGGGCGCGCAGCCTCCCCTGCCCCGCCCGCTTTGCTGCAAGGAATGAGGGGGGTCTTGGGGAAGATTTCACAATTTTTGGAGGATATGCTATCCTGAAATTTTTGTCATTATTTCCTCTATAAGTTATATAACGCGCAGCCGAGGTTGCATATTATAAATCAACTATGTTCCATTTCGATCCATGGGACCTTTACAATATGCACTCTTGGTTGATGACCATTTTCTTTGCTCCATGATTTTGTTAAAGATTTTATTTTGCTCTCAGTCTGGTTGGAGCTTCGGAATGCGTTCCTCGGTATTCTTCTGCTTTTGCCTTTGCCTCTCACTTAATGGGCTTGGAGCCAGCGCCAGCTGCTCTGGAAAGAGCAGTGAGAGCCAGGACATTTGCGATGATGGCTACTTTCTCAACGAAGACAAGGTTACTTGCCGAGGTAAGACCTTACTCAGCTTCTATTATTCATTCAGATTGATGTATCCCAAATTTGGCGACTGTATGTGCCCCACCCACCTGCAGATGTGAACGAGTGCGAAGGTGAGTTTTCGAAGAATGGAACGATCGTCGAAGACGAACACGGGTGCTCGGATATCTGCAACAATGTCTGCGGTGGATACAAATGCTCCTGTAGTGGGGATCGGTTGCTGGACGAAGATGAAAGGAATTGCTATGGTACGTCTGCGGCCTCGTCGCTACCTGACTGTTACACGGCATGACATTATTGCATCGTTGGCAGAACCCAAATGCTCCACTGATGCGACTTACACGCTGACCATTGGAATCGAAGGTAATTTTGAGAAAAATCGACCTTCTGTGCGCCACATTGTGTGACATGGATGTGATGCCTTTCAAAGAGGGGGAAACCAGCTCCGACGAGCCAATCCTGAATGGCGAAAGTGCTCATAAGAACTGCAGTGATATCAACGGCAAGTACGAATCCTCTATCCTACTTTCGAAAATCGTCTCGCGGACAGAGATGGTTTCTCACAGATAAATTTTTGAGCATACTGTTACCCCCCCCCCTGCCACCACTACTAATGACCAGCTACACCGGGATGATAGAGATGACGTGCGAGAAGGGTATCATGTCCGCCACCAACGCGAGTTGCGAAGGTAATGCCCATTCGTTGGAAGCAGCGTTTGTGTTTTCATCGTGGGAAACAAGCTGGGGAGCTGAGGTTCTCTTCTTTTACATTATCAGAGCTTTGCGAAGCCTCTGAGTGGGAGAATGCTCCGGGGGCCTCCTGCTCTCTCACTCTTGAGATGAAGTGCGACAAGACCAACCCTATGGAGTTTGGCCAAGTACGTCAGGTTCGCCAAATTCTTAAAGGAACACCTGGCTGTGTCGAAACTGAAAGGTAGTAGGGTGGTAGATAAGGGAGAGAGAATGGGGGGGGGGGGGGGGGAAACATGCCATCTGCTCATCCTACCCCTTATTATTAGCCCAGTGTCTTGGAAGAACGCACAATGGGTGGTTCAAACAACCAAAAAATGGTGGGGAAAAAAGTTCCAAAGCCGTGAGGTTTTGTATCCCCCCCTGTAACGGGGGGCATGTACGTGCGTACAACCCCCCCAGTGGAGCATCCCAGGGCCAAAGCGTATTCTGGATGCCACATCAGCGTTGAATCTCTCCTCTGTTGCTTCCCGTCCGTCCCCTTCGTTGTTGCTTTGCCTCTTTCCGCTGGCAGGTATCACACATGCACCGTTGACAAAAACTGCCCTGTCGACTGCGTCCTAAGAGAATTGGGGCGGGTTGGAGCGAATGTACCCTTGACGTGCGGAGGGTGCGGGGTCGAGAAAAATAAACGGATAGGCACGCACCACGCCAAATATGGCGGGAACCTCTTCGTCAAGGAGGATTTATATGACTTCAGGGCATTGTATAACACCATAAAAACTTGCCCGGAGGACGTGGAGGCCCCCCCCTCCGAGTGCACCCCCGCCCGCCTCCGCTGCTGCCTCGAGGAGACCCAAACCCCCAGCCAACCGGACGGCTCAAGCGCGCTGACGAAGAAGTTCTTTCATGAAGCAAGTCCTCGTATTGAAACTAGGAGGGGGAAGGGGACGGATTTTTTTATGGGAATCGGTGGGGGCAAAAGAGAAGAAGAAGTGGTAGTTTCGTGGATTAATATATATATTAATATATATATTTATATATATATATATATATATATATATATATATATATATATATATATATATTAGCATTTATATTGTTTACATTATCGCTTTTGCATTTTTTTAATACAATTATGATTTGGAACATCTGGAACAACATTTTCATCTGGTGTTGAATTTATTTTGTCAAGTAACTTCGGACCCCCCCCCCCTCCCCCTTTCCCAGTGGCAGGTCACTATCACAAAGGGCAGTGATGGTGCAGAGTGTGACGAGACGCCAACAATGGAGTCATGCAAGGGTCCACCATGCTCAGGTCGGTTGCGCTGCTAGTTCTCCTGTCGTGTTTCCGTTAGAGATGTTGGTGTCCGACGATGGTACTAAAGGAGAGAGGAGATTGAGTGAGAGGAGGGGGATACGATAACATGTTTTGCTGGGTCTTTTCTCTCTGTCCTGAGGCGCTGGTGGCTGTTGCTCCTTGTGCCGCTCACGATTGAATTCATCATCATCATCATCATCTACTACTACTACTACTCCTCTACTCAGAAACCGTGCAGATCTTCAAGAACTACCAGTGCAGTGGGGAACCTTACCCTGTTCCAACAGATGAGGCCATCCTGGCCGAATTCACCGTGCAGAGCATCGAGGACAACGAAAGCTGCATCACAGACAACGAGGGCACCTTCTCCTTCGACTGCGTGCGGCTGGTATGTGTGTGTGTGTGTGTGTGTGTGTGTGTGTGTTGCTGTGCGGTGGATGATGGAGAACATTAGTAGCAGTAGCGGAGATGATGCTGGTTTTGGCAAGAAACAGCAGGGTTATCACAGTTGATTGTTTGTCGTTAGTAGTCTCTCGCCATTTGCCTGCTGCCTCGGGCTTCATTAACAACAACAACAACAACAACAACAACAACAACAGGCGCAGAACCTAACCAACGCCAACCAGGAAGAGCTGAAGGGAGGACGCGTGGTGTTCAATCACCAGCTGGTCAACGACTTGCCGCAGTGCTGCTACTTCAAGGAGGGCAAAGGAGAAACGCTGAACATGTACGTGCTGGTTGCAACTAGCGGGCGCGAGACAGCACTCGTGAGCATGTAGTAGTAGCATATGCTGTGCGGCTAGAAGTGAAAGGAGGAAACCAACGGAGAGAGAGTGAGAGAGTGAGAGGGGCTGTTGATGGATGGATAGATGGGTGTCCATATTGTTCCCCATTCTTTCTGTGATTATTGTTTTCATTCAATTCACCCTCAAGGACGGTGACCGAAGGTGTCTCCTGCCTCAAGCCTGTCAAGCCCTCCACTGGCGGCTTTTTCGGGAAGCTGTTGTTTTGAGTTTTCGAATTGCGAGAAGCATACAGTGATGCTCCCCCCTCCCCCCCCCCCCCCGCGCCGAGATATCATGATCGCGTAGAGGTAAAGAGCACCACGAGGTTGATTATTATGTCCGCAGAACAACAAACAATATCAGAAATGCAATCCTGAAAAAAGTGTACATCCTTCGGTTGCCCAACATACCGGGATGTACCGTGTGTTCGATGTACTCAATAAAGCTTTCGCCATTCAGCGTGCATGACGCATCGTAAGTCAATGTAGAAATAACATCACAGCGAATTATTGCCATTTTCACTGTCTCTTGCTCTGCGAGCTACTTGTGGTCACACGCACGCATGCGCACTGCCCGTGGCTATATCACATTTGTTTGCCATAAGCGTACTTGTGCGTGTACGCGCTTGAGAGAGACGGATGCAATGAAGTGATTAAATCTTTTCAATGGTCATCATCATGCATGTAGTTGTGCAATTACAAAGCTGCGGCTACGTGCAGCGCTCATGTTGTGCCTGTTTGTCTCTCCTGCTGTGCGTAGCTGTGCAATGCAGCGGCTACACCGCTTGTGCGCACGCGCATGAACAGCACATCCTAGCTAGTCTGTGCTACATGCCATCTAGCCATGATGTACGTAGCTGTCATCAATGCAAGCTAGCATAAGGCTCTACATAGTGACATGTGTCCATGTAGCTGCATGCTTGTGCATACATGTATGACTGAATCAGTCATAAATGCTATGTATGGAACGAAGCGCATTAATCATTCCCTACAAGAGATGCACAACACACGATACGCCACGTTATGATTAGATAGTGCTCTTCATTCGACGGCCGGAATCTAAGTCGCTGTTGAGCAGAGCGAAGTTCTTGCTCCGGAGTGCGGAGATGAGCTTCCCTTCAATCGCCCTCGCCATAGAAGCCCCCCCCTCCCGGCACAGGCCGAAGCACACGATGATGTCCGCACCAAAGGTCTGAATTTTTCCGAAAAGAGAGAATAAGCGTTTCAAGCAAAAGAGGTAGGTGGTAGAAGTTCGCAGAAGCCCCCCCTCTGCAAACAAGTGACTGGCGAGAAAAGAGCGGGAGAGAAAAGGAGAACGAGGAGGGGGTGATGATACACCTTGCGATGCTGCTGGATGCGCTGGGAGATCTTATCTGTTTGCCCAACGTAGAGCCGGCCATCCACCGTGCAGCACACGTACCTAGGGTTGTTTTGGAAGGGGGGAGGGGGGGGGGGGGGGGGGGTGCATCATCCCTCTCATCCCCATGATCATGTCTATCAATTACGAGGTTTGGATTAGGGAGGGTGCAGACGCTGAAGTGAATGGTTGCGGCATTAGATGTTGCTTACACTGCGGAGAGTCCGTCTGCGTTGGGGCTAGGCATCTGATTCGATGTCACGACCGCTACACCGTTCTCCTCCTCCTCCTCCTCCCCACCCCCTCCCCCCTTTCTCACTGCCTCTCGCAGCATATCCATTGCCGTCTTGAAGACGAGTGCCCGTCGCACCTGAGGATGCACGTTACGCAGCCGCTCTTCTATTGGCGGCGATGACGACGAAGACACCGGGAATGACGGCCTATAGGACGAAGCAAATTATGGTTTGGAGGGGGGGGGGGGGCAGAATGAGGATATGAGTCCAGACACAACGCTGACACAGAGGGTTGGGGGGCGGGCAGCGATCTCATGAGATGCGTTGTCTTCGATCAGCAGCAGCAGCCTACTGACGCGGCCAGACACCGTAAGAGAAAGGGAAGTCGGCTTTGGTGCTAGGATAATGCATTTTCGATCGTCTCCATCCATCGGTGTGTGCCGTACAATCGTGTAATGATGGGTCACGGTGCGGGTGCTTGCACTTACGGTGTTGTTTTTGCTGCTACCGGAGTTCCAGTTGCGGCAGCCTTGATCGGTGCGGACCCTGTACCTGCGGCTGGCCCCTCCCCGTCGAGCCTCGTAGTAGCAGTCGCAGTAGCAAGAGCATCGGTCAAAATGCCCCCCCCTCCCTCCACAGGGGGTGGCGGGGGTTGTCGTCCGATCGTATCCTGGTGAATCGCGAAGTGTTGAAGGGTTTCTGCCGTCTTGAGGATGCCCTCACCCACCCCCTCTTGCCACGCTACTTGGAATGCAAGGGACTCTCTCGATCGCCCGGGTTGTAGCTTCCAAGTGTGGCGCAGTAGTGATGACGATGATGATGATGATGAGGAGGAGGAGGAGGAGACGCCGTCGTGAGCCCCCCTCCACCCTCCGGTCCCGTCATCGTTGGGGAGTCTTTCAAATAATATACATGTTTACTTATTTTATTTTATTCATTCATTTATGTTTATTCATGTACTCATTGTCACATCGTTATTATACATATATATATATATATATATATATACGTGCATATGCGTCCGAACCCACACTTCAACACACATATAGCACTAACACACACACACACACACACACACAGAGAGAGAGAGAGAGAGAGAGAGAGTATACACTCAAACACACAAGAACACACGCGCTCGCGGAAGACACACACGCATTCCACCACAAACACACACAATCTCTCTCTCCGGAGCGACAATGATGGCAGCAGCGCTTCACAATCAAGGGGAAACAGCCATACTCACCGTTCCACATCCATTCGCATTTCGACGGTATTGTTCAGTTCAAGGAGCTCCGCATCACGCATGTCTAAGATTCGGTGCAGGTGAGTAGAGAATATCCCCTTGCAGCCCTCGGCGTCTAAATGGGCCAGAAACGCGCCGGCAATGGCTGCCCCTGCTGCCGCTTCGGTCCCACGGCACAGCTCGTCAACTAGGATGAGAGACTTCTCGCTCACCACCGCCGCGACGCCGGTCATCTCGCGCATTTCTACGGCGAATGCGCTTTTCCCCTCCACCTAGTTCAGCAGCAAAGAGCCGTCATCACGCCAGCCGTGCACGTCATATTACACACACACACACACACACACACACACAGAGAGAGAGAGAGAGAGAGAGAGAGAGAGAGAGAGAGATGACCGGGGAGTCTCTACTGGCGCTGCGGAGGACAATGGCGTCGATATCCGGCACCTCGGCGTGCTCGCAGGGCACGCCAAGCCCCGCAGACGCGAGAAGCGCGACCGCGCAGACGGAGCGGAGCAGCGTCGACTTGCCAGCCATATTCGGTCCTGTGAGCAGCATCATGCCCTCCAGCGTCACTGAGTTCTTCACCGCCTCATCCTTTGCTAGCCAGTATGGCCACATATCGGACATCTCCAGCCGTCCTCTCGCTTTCGATTGAGACCACTTCACCGTTTCCGTGCCATTGCCTTCGGAGAGGTCGCTTTCGCTCGGAGAAGACACCAGCTCCGGCATCGTCCAGGAGCGCTGGCGCAGCTCCCGCGCGTGCTTTTCACACGCGCGCACGCACGCAGACACACACACACACACACACACACACACACACACACACACACACATTACGACTCACATCAAGGCTACGCGCGTGTAAGTAAGTGTTTTTACGGGCTACCGGCGTGTGCATGGTGGAAACATGCTTCCCCGTCACCGCCACCACTGCTCACCCCCCCCCCCCCCCCCACCATCTTCTCGCGTGCGTGGAATCAGCGACAGGCCAGAAGGGGGCAGACGATAATAACCAACCTGGTCCATACTCGCGACGACGAGAGCAAAGGTTGAGCACGCCGCGAGCGACTGTGCATGCCCCAGCAGCGTACGTGCGAGGAGCCTGAGCTCATTCTTTATCTGCTCATCCAGTGTCTGCGTAGCCCGCCGATAGGACCGCAGCGCCTTCTCCAACGCCTCTGTCGACCACCGGTCACTTACCTATTTTTTTTGGTCGGGGGGAAGGGGGGGAGGGGGGAGTAGCGCGCCGCAAAATTGCGAGCGTTCGAATGTAACCACGCAATCATTATTATTATTATTGTTACTCTTTTTTTTTTTACTATTTCCTTGAAAGAACACGAGTGTGAGGAGGAGAGCTAACATACCATGCGAGCGTTTCGATCCAAGGGCCGAATGAATTGGTACTGCGATCGCTGCTGCTTTCCTTCCTCCTCTTCCTCCTCCTCCTTCCCCGTGTTCTCCCCCCCCCCGGGCCTTGCCCCAGCCTGCTGCTTCTTGTCCTCCTTCTGCCTCTTCTCTAATTTGTCGGGGCGAAAGCCGGCCGGCGCTTTGAGCCACACAGCGTTGTTGTGACGGTCCCAGTTGATCTGGATGTTGTTTGCTGCAGAGGAAGGAGGAGGAGAAGCAGAAGAAGACGATGAGGAGGAGGAGGAGGAGGCTTCGAGGTACATCGCCCTCGCGGCAGTGAGAGTTCTGGCGCTTTCATCGATGAGGTCGTCGCAGGCCTTCTTATAAGATGCGAGCTCTGATGCTACCCGAGACTCATGCACCCGATCGAGAAATCGGCCCTATAGGAGAGGCAGAGAGGGAAAGGGGGGGGGGGAGGAGGGGAGGGGAGGGGGGGGAAGGTTACGATAAAATGAATGCGGCGCGCCTGCAGATCCTGTTTTTTTGGGACTTGGAACGAACGCTGACATTGGGTGTAGAATCCCCCCCGCCGATGGGTGTTCTTCAAGGGAAGGGGGTGTCGAGCGCTAAATCTCCATGGGGCAAAACTGGTTACATCTTCAGGATTTGCTGATGCTGCATCTTCCATCTTACGACACAACGACGGTCTCCTAAAATTCCTCCGTTAC
>ADNK01002050.1:0-31715 GCA_000320545.1 Bigelowiella natans CCMP2755
AGCGCGCGTGCCTTATGAGGAGAAGGGGAGGGGGGAGGATTAGATACGAGTTTCTTTCTACTCTCTAGTGTTTACGTTCGTGTCGGCTTCCATCACATTACTGTCTCCGCAAACAAACTCTTAATTTACTACCACTTCTACTACCACGCCTAATATGTTGTCTTCTACTACCTTGTCTTCCTGCTTCAGCAGCTTGGACGAGTGCTGCACGCATTTGCCGACGAGAGTCTCCCTGTTATCATGCATCATGTGTCGGCAGATATCGATATATATATATATATATATATATATATGTGGTGATATATATATATATATATATATATATATATATATATATATATATATATATATATATCCCCACCCCCCAATTGGTGGAGTAAATATGTTAAGTAATGTTTAGTTAATACGTATTTATAATGTATATATATATATATATATATATATATATATATATATATTATGTGTGTGTGTGTGTGTGTGTGTATAATATCAATATATGTAGGTCACGCATGTGTTGAATATTTCAATTTACGTCGTTTACCCATTTTTTCCGATCTTTCCAGATATCAATGTTTTCTTTTAAGGCACTGTACTCGTCGGTGTCGGGAAGCTTACTTAGGTGACTTATGTAAAATTGAATCATCTGCGGAAATCTTTCATCAGATTAGTGCATCTCGTATTCTCGAACACGATAACCTTAGGATACTGAGACTCCATATCTTCGACGGTCAAACAATAATCTGTATATTTATCGCAATCACTTTTGGAGAATTCCTTTTGGAAGAAATTGTTAATCTCCAATAAGGAGCTCAATTTCGTTGCATTTTTTTTCAATTTCTTTGCTCTTTCTTTTTTCCCTTTCGATTTTTTTTTATCCAAAGTCTCGGAGCACTTCAGCTCGATATCCTGTATGAGTTTTTCCACTGTTCGACAACATCAAATTTACCACAGAAAAGGAAACAAAAGCTCGTCAGCGATAAACTTGATGTTTATTCAGGTGCTAAAACCTTGATGGCTCTTAAAATACTTTCTCTCTATGTTTGGCTGCGGAAACTGGTGCATCAAATATTCCCTGTGGCCGTTGGTCTTGTCTGAGCGATATCGATCATCTCAGTGCAAACAAATTGACACTACTCCGTCTCATACCATCAATATTCTCCTCGAAACACAGCTCCTTTTTCACCAGGATTTCTTTTGTTAACTTGGATGGATCGATTCCGTCAGGAAATGATGGGCCAATTATGAGAAATCTACTTGGTTCATTTTGGATTCGGAGAAATTCCATAAGCTTCCTATTTTGTACAGAATTGGTACCTACAGTGGAGATCAAATTACGATTTAATTGGTAAGTGATTATATTCGGACGAACAATGTTAAACTAGTCGATTCTTAGATTATTGAGGAAAAGTAAAAGTTTCATTTCGAAAATTGAAGAATCTTATTTCCTAATTGTGCAGGAGCAGCTTACATGGTGTCGCCGATATTGCATATCGGAAGTCTGCTCCGATCTTATCCACGAAGTCCAGGATAGTGTTCGATCTTGTATCATCACCAGCTAGAACTTCATGTACTTCATCAATCACTACTCGGCGAAACCGAAGGTGTTGAAATGCAAAAAGCTTGTTCTGAAGGCTGAGCTTTGAAACTGGGACTGCCCAATCTTCTGTATTTTCGAGCGCTGTCTTCTGCCGCCCAGGACTGAAAATTAGCTTACCTCTCAACTCCGACTTCTTCCATTTCCAGTCCCCATTATATGGATCTCTCGATGTAGCCAATGTCTTCTGGTAACAGACCTTTTGCTGAGAGCAAGCATATTCTTAGCTACGGTAGAGTCAGAACGAATATTTCAAAGGACCTGATTTTGGGTGTATTTTATTTTAATACACATCCATTTTTCCTTGACTTTCTTGAACAAGATAAGGATACTTTTTTCATCATTATTCTTGTAAAATAATTCTCCTTCATTGTATTTTTTATATTCTCCCGTGAGGCTATCCACTTCCCTTCCATTCATGGGTTCTCTTAAGTCCATCACAGGAAGATATTCTTCATCTTCCTCACAATCAAAGATCTCCTCTAAATCTCCATACGTCATTTGTTCATCTTCGTTCAAAGTCTGAAACTTCGGTAACTCATAGGTGAGGAGCGAAAAGTGCCCACGCTTAAAAATATTTGCACTTAGAATGATCAAATGGGCATCACAAGCTTTTTCGATCGTCAATTTGAGACAGTCTACTATTCTGTTGATTCGGAGAACTTTGATGGCACCCTGCAATAGATTAATGTGTGAGAGAAGATAATTATCACTAAGCTATTATTCTTATTACTAGGCTTAGTGTTGAGGATGATAGACCTTAGGCGAAAAATGTCTCCTGCATTCTGATTCCCACTGATGTGTAATCTTTCGAGGGGTGATGACCAACGTTGCCCGTGAACTGAAACTTGTTACTTTGCCTTCTTTGTCGAAGTTTATCCCAGACTGATTCTGCTCCCGGATTCTCTTTATGATGTGTGCAAGGACAAGAAGTGTCTTCCCTGATCCCATCTAATTGTAAATGAACAGTTTAAGTCAAATATGCCATCCTATGTCGAGAAAGTTCAATCTGACCGACCCTGCTTGCAATTATCCTTCCTTTTATAAACTTGCCTCTAGAATCCCTTTTCCCAGTCAGTCTTTTGCTTTCATTCTCTTCTGAGCGCCTCATAAACTCAATACCGTCCCTCTGAATTGGATTCAGTTTTCCCTCCACTTCGATTTCGAATTCTACTTCCTCCGTCTCCAGGAATACTGTATCCGTAGTTTCCTGAAAGAAAATATTGAGAGAAACATAAACGAGATGCACTGAAATACGCGGTTGCGGCGTGAATAACCCGCTTCTCCGCCATTAGCCTCGCGTCCTTTCCACCACCCTTCGCGTTCACGGTGTCTGGTATGCTGCTTTCATATGCCCCACATGCCCTGCAGGAAATGGCCGACTCTTCGTTGATAAGAGTACATCGGGCACATATCCAAGAGGTCGAGCACATTTCCCTTCCAGTCATTGAGGGAGGAGGATGAGCTGCGGAGGAGGAGTTACTTCTACCCCTCTTCGAGTCCTGATTGATAGAAGACAAAACGTTGAGTGGAAAGAGGTGGAGGCGGGGAGTAGGAGCGAAGAAGGGGGAGGGTAGATGGAACCTGTTTAATGTCAGTCTCTGTTGGTCCCGCTTTCGAAATCTTTTTCGCTTTCTTGGTCTTCAATGAACTTCGTCGTCGAATTTCCGTAGCACTCCTCTTCTTCTTCTTCTTCTTGTTGTTGTCCTTCTTATTGTTTTTCTTCTTATTGTTTTTCTTCTTTTCTAAGTCGTCGTCAAAGTCCCTAGCTTGATCGGGCTCGCCATCCTCAATTGCTTTTGCTTTCTTGGTCGATAGACTTTGTCGTCGAATTTTCGTAGCACTTATCTTCTTCTTCTTCTTCTTCTTCTTCTTCCTCATTTCGAGTCTCTGAAATTCTTCTATAGACAAACTGTCTCCCGAACTGTCGCTCATATTCTTCGGTTTTCGGTTCGAAGAGAGAAGGGAGAAGGTAGAGGATGCAACAGCAAGTCTCGCACAAGAGGCCAGATACTTTCTGTGTGTGGCTTTCGAACTGACCTCCAATTAGATAGATTTACGGTAAGTGAAGAGTACCAACGTGGGTAGAATAACCACATTGCATTGGATTTGCACCTAGCGTCATCGTCTTTCCCCAGAAATCGAAGAAAAGCGTAACCGGCCGAAGAATTCTTCGGCCGGTTACGCATGTTGTTCATTTTTTCAATCATGCTTTCAGCGGAAAACATGCAGACGACTGGGTGCGACTAGTAGAAAAGGGAAGAAGGGAAAAGGGCCGCCGCCTCTGTTCAATGGTACGACAAAGGTAATCCAGGTAATCCAGGTAATCCTAGGTAATCCTGTGCAATCATCACTACACGTGGTAACTGTACGGTACCTAAATAATCCAAAATCTCGTTGATCTAGAGTCGTAGATCTTGCAGATCTTGTTTGCGGTGGGAAAGATTCGGAATCTTGATGACGACACATGTCTCCAAGGGGATTTTATTTTGAAAGACATGCCAGTGGTAATTTTTGGAAGTGATGTGCACTACCAGATGACCGTAAAGACACTGCACTTGCTTCCGGAGAAACTCGAAGTGAAACGAGATACTTTTGTCAGGTGCGACAAAAAATATGGCTTAATATGTGGAAGGAATCCCCTATAGCCGAAGCGTTGGTGCTCCCAGCCACTGTCACACTCCGTTGGGTTTGAGGCAATGCAGCTTCTATTCGTGCTTCTCTCCCTCCCTGCGTGTCTGGCTTCCTGGCGAGACCCACAATTTGCCATCAACTCCTCCGTAGATGCGGTCTCTTCCTGCTAAAAAACACACAGTTAGGCTACTCAACGAAGTTACCTTTTTTTCGTTGTTTTCGTCTCTCTGGTCAGGCCCAGAGCTTCCCAATTTCTCTGCTTGCTGAATCATTTACCAGAAGTCAATCAGGAATTAGCGTGTAAGTGCATTTCACCTCATATATTTGACCCGCGATTCATCATTAATTGTGCATACGTGATAGCGTTTCTCAAAAGCATGGGACTATGGGAATTTACATCATTGCTCTGGAGAGTAGAAAAGAATACGCCATCTCTACACTCAAAGAGTTTGGGTTAAGAGAATCAACAACTGTTGTCGATGCTGTCAACCGTGATGCATTCGAGATAGCTGATCTTGTTAAAGCTGGGAAGGTGACGATTTTCCCCGGAAAACAATAGTAGCATCATTTCTTACTTGATCCCATTCTCTGTCTAATCAGCTTCGCGAAGGATTCGAGCCAGCCCTAAAGAATTGGGAGTTTCGTCGCAAAGGGATCGTTGCATGCGCTCTTTCCCACCAAAAAGCAATGAAGATGTTTCTAAAGGATAAGACCCTTACTCACGCTGTTATTTTTGAAGACGATATCATTCTCCAAGAAGGCATTAGGGGCCGGATTGCACGGGTACAGGGCAAGGATCCAGGTATTAAATAGAATATAAATCATAAATTAGTCTTAACCAAAATGTTTTCCGTAGAGAACATAAGTATTCTCAAGTACCTGCATGATCTGGCTAAATCTTCGAATCAAGAGCCTACATGGGATGGACTAAATCTCGGCATCTGCAGTAAGGAATGCGGTGACACTGCTAAAGTACTTCCAGGAAGGATCAAACTCATTCAATCTTCACAGCCTTATTGCACCCACGCATACATATACACGAGGCATGCAGCTGAAGTAGAACTCGAGGCAAACATTCCAATCCATCGCTCAGAAGACAGGATTCGCGTGGATCTCATGGAAAGTGGCACATTCACATATCTATCTACGGTTCCACGCATCTTTGATCAGAATCCGGAGGATGACGCAACCGGAGAGAAATCCATTCACAAAAAATCTACACTTGATATGCCGATATGTCATTAATTTGGCAATTATGTTTCAATTTGTTTAAGAGCGTTATGCTTGGCTGTAATTTTTCTTTGGGGGAGCCAATAGACTTAGACCGATCGTTGGTTAACTAGAATAAAATCTTCTGCGAGAATAAACGCTGGCATGATGACTTCTGATGAAATGCTTCATGCATCATGCCATGCAGTCTCATTTGCTACTACCATAACACATGTCAATAATGTGGTCTAAGCTACAGCAAGTTAGTACACAATAGCTCCCACTGCATGCATGTGTAGCCCACAACCACACAAACATGCCTAATGCTGTATGCTACGTGTCTAGATGTACGACCCATGCTAGCATGTTAGCATGTAGTAAATAATGCATCTACACTAGACTAGTAGACTCTGAACATGAAAAGAATGCCCATATGATCTAGCGATGTACACATAGCGGGTCACGATGCGATGTGAGTATCGTACAAGCGTACGTCATCAAAGAGGGTACGACACTGCGCATATTCGTGTATGCACAGCAACAGCTACTCTTACTTTGATGCACATAACTAGATGATCTAGTACAATGTTGAATGTGTGCATGTAAAATGCAACATGAATCATCCAGAGATCTAATGCCATGTATTCAATCTAGATGTAACTAACAACAACATTAGCTTGTACCTAGGACAGTACGAACACATACATATCTAGAGATGTACATGTCTAGATCTAGAGATGTAGCGAGCTTCATCCACTACCGAACTACATTTACTAAACATGGAAAGAATGTAGGAATAACTTCCAAATTTCCAAGCAACTATCAGCTGTAGCCGACTTTCCCTAGTCTGGAGTCCGTTTTAGGGTTCGCTGTTATCATTTGGGCTTCCACCAACCCTCTGTTTATTCCCCTTTGCAATGTTGCCAACCTATTAATGTACATCAGCCGCAAGATTCTGCAAGCGCGGTCAAGATCCTTATCACCAGTCGTGAACCCAAGGTCGCATTTTGAGTAGTCTGCCTTTTCCGCAGGAGCACCAGGTCCATTCTTGCGCATGTTCGCAAGCGTCTCGCGGCCGAATTTGTTTTCCAGTGTCGAGCACACCGCCTTTGCAAGGGCCTTCGTGTTCGGACGGTCCGAAATCTTCAGCAGATCAGCAATTTCATGTAAAGTCTCGACAACAGAGCTGTCTTTCAGGTTGCACTTGGCAGAAAGATCCTCCGGTTTCCAGGGGATGCTCTGGCTGTTAAACAATTCCTTCTGGTCGCTGTACTCCGCGCTCACTGCCTTGCTGAGCATCCAATCCAACACATAGAGAGTTTCATCCTTTTCTCCGAGTAACTTTTTGGTAGGGGCTGGGTACTCAAGGTCTTTCAGGTATTTTATGAAGGCGGGCTCCCATGTCTCGTCCTCATTCACTTTGCGCAGGGGCTTGCGATTCTCTATGGAGTAGAGCCTAATCTTCGTTTCCTCGAGCCATACAATGAGGGTTCTGTACTGACGCTTATCAGTAGGGTCGAATCGATCCCAGTGAGGGTACTGCAGAGCTCGTAGCTTCCGCACGAACCCTCCGGGCATGGTGGGAGGGGACAACCTCTGCTAAAATAGGATTCAGCTGTGATGTCTTCTGGACATCTAAAATACGGAAAACATCTAAAAATACTTTTCGACGATAAACATGCAGCGGCACAAAAATATTCTATTTTCTGCGTTAGTCATCAAAAATGAAATAGGAAGTTTTCCGCATGTAAAGTTATCGTTCTTTCCTTGTGGGGGTCTTTTCCGGTAAACAATCTCAACATAAAACATCCCATGTGTTGATCGGATCCGAAACTCAAACCGGAAACAATCACGATTATGTCATGCGACGAGCTATGAATATTGTCGCAGGAAATAAATCATCGGGATTTTCACCATATTCACTGAGTCCTCGTATTATCACCACACCCTACTCTCCGGTCCATCCACTCCCATTCCAGAACCCCCCTCCTCTTTCCAGCATGTGCTACAGCAGGGTGGCGCAGCGCTTTCGTGTGGTCACGAGGTGGAGAAGAGGTGGACGACAAGCTACCTCCAGTCGTCTCGCCACCGTAACCACCACGCCCCTGCCAAACTGGCCAAAATTGCAGCAGCCGTTGACCGTGCCGACGGCTTTAAGAGGTATTAGCATCGTTCCAGCAATTCTGCAGAGGCTTGGCCCTTATCGCATGGGGTCCGATAGTTCTGGTACCGCGCGCTGTTTCAGTAGCGGTAGGGATCACACTTAGCAACAGCCTCCCACGTAAGAACGTTCTGGTTTGACCTGCTCTTCGAATTCTCAGAGTCAAAGTCGTCGATGATGCCATCGCAGGAGACGATCCGAGAGATACAGCTTCTGAACAGTGCGTAAAATTGGATTCTGCAAGTGAACTTGTTTAAATGACGCTCTTGCTGTGGTCCTCTTCGTGTTCTCTATCCAGAAAAGGTCAGCGCGATGCATGCGGAAGGGAAGTATGAGGCAGCACTCCAAGTGGCGGAGGAGTCGCATTCCCTAATCATAGAGGTAAAATGTCAGCGTGTACAGTGTATTTCGCTCTACTATTCGAATCACAACATGTCACCGAACCACCATGATCATCACAAATGTATGAACTATGGTCAGAATTACGGAGAAGAGCACACATTTTGCGCCTCGATAATCAATAACAAGGCTCTCATCCTGAAGCAACTGGGGAAGTTGGTAGCCCTCTAACTGCAATAAGATCAGATACAGCATTTTCGAGACCAGCAGACAGCTTAGAGCATACCCTCTTTTCTCAGGAGGAAGCGAGCAGGCTGTACAGCAAAGCACTTGCAATTTACGTGCTTGGAGTCGGAACAGAGCACCCATCATACGCAACGGCCCTTCACAACAAGGCGTTCGTGTAAGTGCCCTGCTTCTATCAGTTATTTGTAGTCTTTTGCTGCATTCCCATCCTCTCCTTCTTGAGGGTAATTAATCGTGATTGATTCGCATGCACGTTCGTTGGTATTGCTATCAGCGAGAGGCTTCAAGGGAACGTGGAGGAAGGAGTGCGGTTATTCTCGAAAGTACATATTCTACGAAGAGAAGGAGGAGGAGGGGGAGGGGGGGGGGGATATCCTTTGCTTCTCTTGTTGAAAAGAAATCGTGTAATATGTCTCTTCATCTTCTCCTTCCTCTTCTTTCCTGTGGGAGCAGGCTTTGGATATACGAAGAAAAGCCCTCGGTCCCGAGGTAGTTGTGTACACTGCTCTGCCCCATCATTTCCTCCCCTACTACTCTACCTTCCAAGTGTGCCGTGAGATTCTTCCCTGCTCTGTTTCCGCAGCATTCGGACGTGGCTGTCACGATGCATAACCTAGGGGTAAGTGCCGCTCATAGCCAACTAGCTCCTCTGTCACTTTCCATACCATTTAACCTTGTGTGTTCGTTGTTTATCTCGCCGTGCTCAGCCTGTGTGTCTTTGTGTGTGTGTGTGTGTGTGTATGTATGTACATTTCGATGTACTTTTTCCTGTGGCGCTTAGAGCTGCTCGAGGGAGCTTGGCAACCTAGAGAAAGCTAAGGATCTACAGGTCGAAGGAGTCATAGTCGGCCAGGAGAGAAGTGTGTGTGTGTGTGTGTGTGTGTGTGTGTGTGTGTTTATGTGTGTACGCGCGCGCGCGCGCGTATGTGCTTCCCGTTGGCTATTGCTTTTTAACTTGTAAATGCTTAATGGACACGTGAGGTCGCTTCCTAATCGATGTGCGCGTTTATCAGGAACAGGCATTGCTAATTTTGCGCCGCCGGTTGGGGACCGAGCACCTAATCACGGGTACGAGAGAGAGAAAGAGAAAGAGAGAGAGAGAGAGAGAGAGAGAGAGAGAGAGAGAGAGAATATTTCTCAAAATATAGCCAAATTTCCAATTTTGTGAGTAGCTGTTGGACCCGGTGGTGATTGGCAAAAAGACGTACCGTGTCTCTGTGTGTGTGCAGTGAGGCTGATAATCACCTTTGTAATCGCCGCGAGCACTCTCCGCTGCAGATTCACATCCCGTATTATTTGTGGGAGGAACGAGATCGGTGTCGGCTTTAGTAGCGAATTGAAAAACCTGACAAATTTCTACCCGTCACCACCCCCTCGCACAGCTGGCTGCATGAACGCGCTTGGGCTGACTCTCAAGCAAACGGAGGACTACGATGGCGCTGTGAACATGTACGCAAACGCTCTCGGGGTCCAACAAAGGGCGCTTGGAGTCCGGCATCCCGACGTAATCACCACGATGCATAATCTTGCAGAATGCTACTCGGGCTCCGGAGATAGTGAGAAGGTGGCTTTTAGATCGCGCACACGCTCGCACGCACACAAACTAGACAAACATCCGGTGTGCGGGTGGAGCGTTTTGTTACTGTTATATCTCTGTGAGATGTGGATCTGTTGCCCATGCTCAGCCTCTGGGTATGACGAAAGCATGAGCTGTGTACGCATGCTGAGGGGGCTTTGTACATGCTTGTAATCTCTCTCCCTCTCTCTCTCTCTGTGTGTGTGTGTGTCTGCGATCTATATTCAGGCAAACCGAATACGGGATAGCATTCTGAAACTCCTTGAAGAGAATCAAGAAACCCTAAGCTAGCTGTAGTAGTGATTAGGACGCCGAAGAGCTTCGCATGGAAGATGCATGCGATAGCTGCGAGCGTGGTATGTGCTCATCATGTGCTTTCTACACCGCAAATACCGCTGCATCCTCCTGTGTGCAGACAGCTTTGTCATGAAACGCATGCTAGGTCAGACAATGTAGACACGCGATGCGCGCAGCTAATGTCGAAATTTTGTCTTCACACGCCGATCCACGTGCAATTTGTGTCCATGTACATATGCACATGCATGAGGCAAACGCTCCATGGACACCATTGTGTCCTGCACTTAGGAAATGTCCGCAAATTCAGCATTCTGTAGCAGGCGCAAGGCGCAAACTACCACATAAGCAAGAACACTTCTAACAGGGCAGCGCTGTGCACAAGTGAGCTACATGCTAAATGAGCGAAAGTCGACTCAGCAAGCCTACACGCACGTGTTCTGCCACATACATACACATGCTGCTCTTGCTACACAGCATACAGCTTTCTTTGTTGAATATCTGCGCTTAGTACGTTCTGTCATAGCGCCATTGCATAACGATATCTTTGCATGAATGGTAACGGCGTGGTCGTACGAATAACGATTATAATTTAGCGTCATCGTCAACTTGCGGCGCTACATGACAACATTAAGCACTCTCAAATCTTCCATGCCGACCTACGTACGCTGCGTATACCATTTCACATATTTACAACACGGTTGCCTTCTCGGTCTCCTTCACCAGCGCCATATCTTTTACCTGACAACGGATACTTCGGATGTCACACGCGGGGGGGTTCAGCGCGATAAGGTAGTCGGGGTTGGGAGGAGGAGGAGGAGAGCAGAATGATTAGAATGGTGGGTGGCAGGAAGGACCGACCTCCCAGCCTTCATTTGTCTTGAGCCTTAGCATCATGTCGTGGAACGCCTTCAACGAGGGTCGGTGTCCAACAGAAACAACTGGGAGAAGAAGAAACATAGGGGAGATAGGGGAGATAGGGGAGAGGGGGCAAGGAAGAGAGTATCATTCTCGTTTCCACACATGTGCTCTCCGTAGTGGGGGTAGAAGGGGCAAAAATCGCTGCTTATGCTCTGCGTGCGTGCAGGGGGAAGTTGTCGCTCAGTCAGCCAGTCGGCGAGTCGGCGAGTCACCCGATATTCCTGAGTTCCACTCTTCCATGACTTTGTACATCGTCTTCTCCGTTTCCAAGTCCATTGCGGATGTCGCCTCGTCCAGGATTGCGAGTGACTAACAATCGCGAAGAACGGTCAGTCGGAACCGATGCTCTATCAGCTCGGAAGACAGATGAAGCGCAGTCATTACTACCACTGTCCCTCACCCTCAATCTCATCATATATCGTCGTCATCACCACCACCACCACCACCACCATCATCATCATCATCATCATCACCAACATCATCATTTTATCACGAAGAACCGGATGCGCGTAGAGGAGTCGGCCGAAGGCAAGCCTCTGCTGCTCTCCCAGCGACAGAATCGACGACCAGTCCTGCACCACGTCCAATGCGCGTGCAAGCTCGGCTTTCTCGTCGCCGCCGCTACTGCCACTACCGGCCACTTTCGACCACTTTTCTGCCAAGCCTGTTAGCTTCACCTGCAATGCAATGTGGATGGATGCGTACATGCATAAGCGGTGGCATCACCATCATCATCATCATCATCATCATCATCGTCATCATCATCGTCCATCCATCCTCGCCCATCCATCACCCCATACCGCATCGAGAATCGCCAAGAGCTCTTCGTCCTCGCTCGCGTAGTTTTTGGTCTGGCGGCGCTGGCGAGACCCGCGCCATTTCTCCTCCCCCGGGTACTTGAGCTGGTCTCGAAGGCTGCCCAGCGTGCAGTACGGTTTCTGAGGGAGGAAGAACACCTCGTCGTTGTTAGGTCGCACCACGCTGCCTTTCCCCGCCCTCCACAACCCCGCGATCGCTCGCAGCAAGGAGCTCTTTCCCGTGCCTGACTCCCCAACAATGAGTAGCTTGCTCCCGCTGGCCACCTGGTGGATGTGATGACAAGGATGACGATGAATGACGATGATGATGACGACGGTGAAGGGATATGATGGAAGGGGGAAACGGAATCATGCACCGTCATCATGGACGATAGTACGAGCAAACAAGACGATCTGACTTCTGAGTATATTCCCGCCTTTCCCCCCCCCCCCCCCCCCCCCTCCTTCCCGCTCTCCCTCCTCTGTTTCTGTAATCTTTTTACATCGAAGCTGAGGCCCGAGCACAGGGTTCGGCGTCGGTCGGGCGTGAGCACGGAAACATCACGGACGGAGAGGACGTTAGAATGGCCTCTCCCCCCCCCCTCGTGGCTGCTGGTATCCCAGCCCTGGGGCAAAGTCTGAACGGTGATGGCCTGGATATCACCCCCGCTCGTGAAATCGTCTCCAACTAGAGAGGCGATGTCAGATAGCACAGAGTCAGCTTCCAGCTTCAGCGCGTCTGCTTTGCTATCACTACTGCTATGGCCTTTGCCAGCCCCCGCCCCACTCAAGGACGACGGCTGCGGTGGCGGCGGCGAGGATTGGAGCAAGGGCATGGCTTCGCGCACGCCCGCCAGCAGCGTCTCGTTCATAGCCTTTGGGAGAGCCAGAAGCGAAGATGACGCCAGGGGAGATGCGGAGGAGGCGGCGGCGGCGGAGGAGGAAGACACCGCCGCGAGTAGAGAAGATGTTGTGGGCAGTGTAGATGCGCTTGTTTCCCCTGATTCCCCTTTCCTCTCTGCCTCTCCGCGTTGTTCTTTCGCCTCCGCAGCCTCTTTGAGCATGCGGTCAAGCGCCAATCTGGCCGCCACGCGGTCCTCTCGCTGCAGCGCCTCGACGAACTCGCCCAGGCGGTCTATTCCCGCACCGAACCGCGCCAGGTCCTCGAATTGATTCACGATCAGCGAGAGGTCGCCAAGGATGTGGTTGAAGGCACTGAGGATGATGGTGATGGTGATGATGATGACGATGATGATGACTGGTGATGACAACGACGAGGTGATGATGATGATGATGATGATGATGATGATGATTACTCCTTTTACTACTTACTACTACCACTACTACTACTAATGCTATCACCAATGATTGCGAAAAATAGAATGATGCTTTTGGTCATGATGGCGCATTTCAACTATTGCATTTCATGAAGACAGTCGTCTTAATAATCGTGAGAAAAGGATGGCCCGAAGATGATAACATCACCACTACACTCCGTCCGTCGCCACCACCCATACCACCCCATCAGCAAATTTCTGCAGCACGCAATCACCACCGCCCCCCCGCCCCCACCACCTGTAGCTCTGTGAAACCGAGCCTAGCTCCACCGCGCCCTTGAAGTACAAAGGCGCAACGATGGTCCCGGGGAGAATCTGAATCAGATAACGGTACGATGTGGTGAAGAACTCGAGATTCCTCTGCTGACGAATGACTTCGGCGATGTTGTCGGTAAGCCGTCCCAGGCGCTGCACCGCTTGCTGCTGCTCCTGTTGCTCGCCCCCGTAGAAAGCAATGGACTCGGCGTTCTCGCGGAGGCGCATCAGTGCGTAGCGGAAGTCGGCCTCTCTCTGCAGCTGCTCAAAATTGAGCGCGGCGAGCTTTTTGCCAATACTGGCCTGTGTGTGTGTGTGTGTGTGTGAGTGTGTGTATGTGTGTTTTGTGAGGTGGAGTCGCATACTTAGTCGGTGATCGAAGAGAGTGCATCTACCATCACATTCTCTGCACAAATCCGTTGTTCTCTCTCTCTCTCTCTCTCTCTCTCTCTCTCTCTGTCTTTTCTCTCTCGTTGTGCATGTGTGTGTCGTGTGTGTGTGTGTGTGTGTGTGTGTGTGTGTGTTTGTGTGTGGTCTTTTGTAAACTAAATAGAGCAGAGAACGAATTGAATCCGTTATCATCACAACTTCCACTACTAATAGTATTGCTGTCGCTACCGTAACGACGGTTCCGACGGAGGCGTACGCGACGATTGCAACGAAGAGCTGCGGGTAGATTGACCAGAGAATCGCCGAGAAGCTCACCAAATCGATGAGCGAGGTCAGCACCGTGATGAAGAACGCGAGCGACACGGTGCAAAACGATCGTACGTCCTCCGCAATTCGCTGATCTGGATTATCTAGGCCGTTATACGCTGAGGAGGGTGAGGAGGACGTGACAGCCAGCGCTGTCTTGTTGCTTTTATCAGCAACATCGGATACTTCGGCGGAAGATGCTTCTCCCACGCCCTCTCCTCCTGCTGTCTGCTGGTTCGTTGATATCGAGTAGAAGGCGCGGTTTGCCGTGTAGAGGCTGAGCACGCGCTCCGTCATCCATTCCCGCCACTTGAGCGCGAGCTTCTCGCGCTGGAAACGATAGAACACGGAGACCGGTACCCCAGCAATGAGCGCGAGCCCGAAGCGCGAAACGACGGTGGAGAATCCGCTGACGTCGCGGGTATTGAGAGCAGACCAGAAGTCTCGAGATACGTACGAGAAGACGACGGACACCCCTGACTGCAGCAGGGTAAGCGCAATGACAGTGGCTAGCATGACCTTGGCGCTGTTCTCCTCCTTGAAGTACGGAACGGACATCCTGGCATCGATTATTGTGGACATGCAGAGAAGGAGATCGTTAGATGCATGGGCTCGCTGCTCAGTGAACAAGGTTTAGGGCTAAGAGGGAGAATAAAATGTAGAGATACTGTTGTGTATGCTCATTGCACTGCCAAATTTATACAGGTGTATGTGAAAGGAAATTGAATGTCGTAACTGCCAAAACAAGCGGAGTTGCTCTCTCACTGTCGCCATGGTATGCTTCAATTCGGGCGTCGCCGATGCTCCTTGGTTGCTAGTGGCGGCGGGGATATTCCTCTTGCTCGAGCCTTCAACTGCACGAATCTGAAGCCGACGAGGCGCTCGTAGCGATGTAGTAGCGCGCCGGTTCGAGAAGAAACGCCCGGTTTCGACACCTCCCAATCGATCAAAGCTTTTCATCAGCGATTCGGAAGATATAGCCCCCTTCGTCTTCACCCGGCGGCCACGGAAGGTTTGTTGCATGGTAGGCCCTCCCATCGTCATCATCTTGCGTGAGGAGTGAGCCCATTTTGCCCCCTTGCTTCTCTGACCACGGACAGATCCTGTGTGGCCTTTGATACAACTAGATGTGGCAGAAAGGGCAAAGAAGAAGAGGAGGAGGGGAGGGTGGTGTCTTCGATGCATTGTAGGGTCGATAGGGGGTCCCTTGGCCACTCAGGGCCACTCGTGCTATGTGCTTGGATGAAATTTCAGCACGAATTTGTGACAAAATCTTCGGCGGATGACGAGCATTAAATGTAAATTTAGGCAATTTGCCTTGTCGCCATTATAAAAAGTAGGATGTTTGCGAAACGGATTCGAAATCACTTTTGATATGCAAAGTTTAGCATGTTTCAACGGTTGATTTTGGTCTAGAAGTAAAGCCAATAATTGGAGAAAATTCCATGCATTTACATAGAACGACATCCCTCAACGATGACAAAATCCGCACGGCATTTTCTTTTCTTTTGCTCGGCCGGAATCGAAGATGAGGGTCACAAAGAATCGAATGCCACCAGCCAAGAGTTTCCACGGCACTCCAGCACGACTTCCAGTTTTCAGATCCATCACGCCATCGCATCGCTCTGGATTTGATCATGCCACTGATGTGCTGCCACGGAAACACACAATGCAACGTGCGTGCCACTGAGGCGACACAAGCAAAGAACGACCACAGTGCTGGCGGCGATCACACCACGATGATGACCAAAAGAAAAAGTCACCGCCAGCTCCAGAGCTCTTTGAAACGTTTGTGATTCGAAGTGTTGCGCAGAGCTGTGGCCCAGCAATCACAGGTGGTGGACAACATTTTTGTTTTTTTTTCATCCACCACCGCAGCAACCTTTCCAATGTGTGAATGCAATGATGGACACAGTCACATGTGTTGCATGTCCATCATACAAACGTGCACAGACACATACCGCATGCATGCTTGCCAATCTGCAATGTGGTCAGCATCACACGCTCGCAGGCCAATTTTGCTGCATGCAGTGCACAAGCAGGGAGCATCTCTGGTGGCCTAGTCCGCTGTCATCGCGTTGCTTCCAATTTTGTTGTCGCTCCATGTGGGTTGCACCACATGCACGCCTGTTGATGGCTAAAACTGCACACACACACACACACACACACACACACACACACATACACAAACACAACATGCACACACATCTGTAAATAATAGAGTACATGGTGCCCCCCCCTCACATGATGCACAAATTCAAATAGCTGCAGAGATCGAGTCACATTGCGAGAAGAGCCTATAAGATGTAGCTGTGAGGCAAAGCCTCTAGGCGGTCGTCGACAGCATTAGAGCTAACCAAGTGGTGTATGGAAAGCCGAACTCGACATTCTTGCCTCTATGTCCCCACTGATCAGCACGTCCATAACCTTCTGCACATCGCCATTAAATTCATTTAAAAGTTTTAAGTTGACAATTGTATTCTTAAACCCCATCGCTCTCAGTTCCTTGAGCTGTGCTGTAAACATCCACACTCCGCCTCTTTCGGCAATATTCCGCCGTCGCCGTTTGCTTTGATCCGTCCTAGATGACTCTGGGTTGCAAGAGATTTCATTGGGTTGATTTTTCGTATCGGAATCTGTCTTCCCAGACTTGCCTCTATCATCATCATCTGTGACCACTTTCTTCTCAGGCTGAGATATAGCAGCCTTCCTTGAAGGCTTAGTGAATGAAGAGTGGGTTTTCCTTTTGCACTGACCACCGTGTCTTTTAGGGCGGATGCAAAAATTGTTCTTCGGACATTGTATTGGAGGCAAATCTTTATCCTTCATCCCCTTTCTCCGTTTTACTTTCTTCATAAAGCCTGAATCCTTCTTGAGATTCTCTTGATTTCTTGCACAGGGACCCGTGCATTCCTCAGGAACCCGATTTTTTATGCATCTATAGCAAGGAAATTTCTTGTGGGTACAACGCACTTTTCTGAAATAACAATCCTTGCAGCAACATTTGACTTTGCTAATTTTGCAATTGGTGCAAACTACGTTATCCCTGTTCCTCTTTGTCTTCAACTCTGGTATCGATCTTACAGAAGCCAGATATTCCTTTGGAGACATTTCAATTTTATCCGACATAGCTTGTTTGTAATTCTCCTACTGTAATTGGTATAAGTCGCAACCGAAGGTCGAGTGTTTAAATGAGGTTTGACGTAAAATAAATAAATACAATGAAATGAATGAGGGAAGTAAGAATTGATTCAGCACCCGATACAAATGCCTTCTTAAGATGTTACGATCTATCTTCAAAAATTCCCGTTGCACCCTGGTCCCTCTATTTCTCTCCCTGTCTGCTCTTCTTCATTTACTTTAGTTCCTCTCACTACCACTTCTTCCTACGTGGATCTGAGAATCAACGGACCTGCAACCGAAGCGAGAAGTTTGGCGATTGCAAGCTGGATGCAGAAGATCAATTTAGTCAACAATACAATATGTCATGTAGAATAAGCTTAAAGGGGAAGTGGGGGAGGGGGCTTTGCAGGTTTGAGGATCCCATACTTAATCGCTGAATGGAAAGTCAGTCAGTGCTCACAGCTTGTCCTCGGTGCTCGCGGGTGCCGGGCCTAGTGAAGAGTTCTTGACAGCTTGTACGACATGATTTGAGGGTTACCGCAACGAAGAAATCGCCACAATTTTTGTGATTCAGGAGTTTCGTTCCGGCAACGAGGTTGGAAATCCTCGACTTCGGGCCAGGAACGAGAAAACAAACCATGGGGAAAACACAGCGAAACCCCCAGCACCGCCTTGTCGCAGATGAAAAATACGACGATGGGGAAACGACATGAAAGAATAATGTCGCTGGGAAACCATCAAACAGCAGCAAAAAGGCATTGTCTTAACTCCGAGGACAATAAGAGGCCATTTACACCATAAGACTTCCGAATGTATAAGGCAAATTGATAAAATGCTCTTTCTCGCCCGCCCGAAATTTTTGCCGTTCCCTGATTCAATCTGAATGTCTCAAAAATTGTAACTCCGCAAAAAGTTGTGTTACCTTGCTCTACGTTCAGACTAGAGGGGCCAGAGTTTCCATGACTTCTTGCTCCTCGTCTTCGTCTCTTCCTCCTCCTCCTCCCCTTCTTTTCCCTTCTTCTTCTTCATCTTCTTCAGTGGCGCTTGGCGCAAGAAGTTCGCTCAACACATCGCAAATGGTTACCTCCTGTTAACCTTACACGCAAGCAGAAGTAGGGCGTGGAATCATTGAAATGACACAGATTTTGTCTATTTTCAAGGAGCAAATGAAGGGTGGAAAACTGGAATCACGGGAAGAAAAGGGGAGTTTGAATTGGGTTGAAATCCTAAATGGTACGTACACTTTTTTGTGGCCCAAAGAAAAACTGATAAATTAGACAATGTTATTGCATTACACCACGATTAATTTATTTATTCATACGTCATATTGATACAAAATTTGACTACATATTAAGCGTTAATCATTGTGATAATAAATTAGAATCTGCCTGTATCATTTGTGCATATGCATGTCAGATCAAATTGATTTTATGTGGCTACAATGTGTTCATGCTTTCGTTATTCTCTCTCCTATGTGTGTGTGTGTGTGTGTGTGTGATGTGTGTTTGTGTGATGTGTGTTTTATGTGTGTATATGTGTGTATATGGATTTATTCAATCGTCTCAGATTCAGTGTCTTTGAAGTGTCCTTTTGGTTGTCGCGGCAAAATAGATTTTTACCTACACGATGATATTTATGAAACTTCACATGACTGTGAAATGTCGAAAAAGCCGAAGCTTCCAAGTGACATGGACTACAAGCCAACTTGTCCTTATTGCGATAAACCATTCAAAATTGTATCTCTACCAAGAGACAAAAGTGAACCGCGTTTCAATTGGAAAAGTTTTTGTGCGCATATTAGCAGATGTAAATTGAATCCAGATAAATCAGAACAGAAGGATTGGGAACAACTTGGTCTTGCGTACCTCAAATTTGTCGTTCTTAGAAGAATGCCATATAACCCTGCAATTAATTATCCATTCACATATCCCGAAAAGTTCAAAAATCCCAATCAAAGCCTGCTCGTACTTCAAGGAGTGGAGGCCAAGAGAAGCAATTCGGCGAAGCAAGACTCCCGTGACGCCATCGAAAAATTGGATGAAATTCTAAGATACAGAGGGCAGAATCATAAGTCGAACGACATAACCAACCACAAAAGACCGAGAATTATAAATCTTGTCTTAAAGTATGAGGTATTTCCCTAATCACACAGTTGTACCACAACGAGTGAATCTTATCTTACGGTATATGGTTTCTTTTCTCTTTAGGTCGATTATGACAATACTGCAGAGAGACGTCTGTTGGAGGATCACATCAAGAAGAAACTAAAAGAGATTGAAGAAAGAGATATAGTGGACAACATATCGTTAAATCATATTGAACGAGGCTGTACGAAGATTACTTTGAAGATTGAACTCCATTCTGGCAACATTGACTTGGAACAGATGGCGGAGCAGATGGCAAAATATCTGGCATACAAAGATAAGACTCCCAAGATCTTAAGAGAACATTGTAAACTCTAGTCTTAACTAATATGAAAAGTTTTCATTGATACGGCGACTATTTATCCCAAATGTATGATCGTTGTTGCAGATTTGTACGGTGATAGTACTCACGAAGCATCTTCTTCTAGTTAAAAAAATACGAAATGTGCATGAAGGTGCATGTAAAATAAGACGCTTATGTGACTCAGGTTCAAGCCTAGTTGAGGAGAAAGGAAGCCTAAATGTGAAAGTTAACCAGTCCGGTCAACAGCAGGGTAGAAAGTTGCTTTCTTTTCAAATATTGGAATAGTAGAGATACATTTTCGACAACCTGCAGATAATCACACAAGTGCACGTAGCGATTTGGACGACACGGCAGCCTCTGCAGAGGAATCCATCTTGTCCAGCGACGAGTCTTCTGATGATGATAGTTTTCAGGGTATGTAAAAATCTCCAGATGTATTCTATTACAACAACATGCTCCACAGTGCTTGAAATTTAATTAAATTCATACTTATACTCTCAGATTCAGTGGATTCTAAGGTTACAACTGCGGCAAAGTGTAGCGAGAACTGGGCAGCTCTCAATATGGAGAGACTGAGAGAAAAGGGGATATCAGAAGAGGACTGTCGAACGTTCGATCGAGCTTCTGATCTCTCAATGGCCGATATTGAATGCTCCAAAGTTCAGGATGCTGTTTTATTGCTCCAAAGGCGAATTCCACTGTAGTTCTGAACATGTACATTAAATCATGGATGAATAGGATATTTTATAGTCACATAAAATGTATATTATGTGTGTGTGTGTGTGTGTGTGTGTGTGTGTGTGTGTATCTGCCCCAGTCTCTCTTTCTCTGGAATGCCAAAGTTTACTAAATACAAATTTGCAAAGTTCACAAATTTACATCCAATCCAACGTAGTTTAGGTTGGAAATTCTATATTTCATATATTCAAGTGTGTGTGAGTGTTTATGTGCGGGTGTATAGATCCATCATCTTAGCCAATATGCTTTATTCTTATGTTGATACCGTAAAACAGTGATCCCATTGCTTCTATCAAAGTGGCGAAAGCCGTACACGAAAAGAGATGGTTTAAGCAGAAGACTTTGAGTTATAATAACAATCTAATCATTGAGAGGATAGCCCAAGCTCTTAGGGAAGAGAAACGACACACGGTGAGTCACTGAATTTCCTGGATACAAATAATAAATTAGGGTAAAATACATGTTTCTACGACGCATTGATTTTTTTTTCTTACTTCAATTATTGCTTCGTTTATCTCTGTTCCATTGATACAGATATTTGCAAAGTTCACGTGCAGAATGGGGAAGCTTATTGCTATGGGTTTGGTCGCTTCCATACTTCCAAAATTAAGAGAGACCATATACAAACCACATGAGAAGTGGGGACTATCCAACTACGATCCCAGAAAGCGTTTTAGGACACCTATTCTCATCATAATCAAGCCAATATCTAAGGTGGTCGGAACCGTGCGTGAATTGAACGAGGGATGGATGTTCGGTCAACGACTGGCGCAGGATTGCAGTTACTTTCAAGACAAAGTTGCTCTCGCAATTCACAAACCAACTGAAGGATTACTCCGAGACAATTTCGATTCTAAAGACGACTATCTCTTCCATGTCATCACGCAGGCATCGTTCACGATGACAGAAGATTATGAAGATGAGTTTTTCAGCGGCTACAACACTATCATAATCGATGAGGTGGATGATTTGTGTGCGAGTAACGGGGATACTGCAACTATGAAAAGGCTTCAGAGATTGAGGGAGAATGAGGAAAAATGCGGTTTTCAACCGTTCATGCTCCTCCTCTTTAGCTTCACAGACGAGAAAAAGACAATTGAGAAAGATTTTTTGGGAAAAAAATATATCTCCCTGGAGAACGCCAAGATGGTCACCAACAAGTTATCAGAACCTTTCATGCTAGACATAATGAGCAGGCAGGCACGAATTTCACGATATGATAACACCTGCGATCGTTTTAATGAAGGCTTCGGTTACAAGGAAATCAAGGGGCTTACATTCGCGGAGTACCGATGGGCTCCTTCTGGGCATGGTGCAAAGATGGACAAGTTTGCGAAAGACTTCATCATAACAAAAGGGAACCTACCCAAAGGGTTTTCTCTTGATGGGGATGCTGACCACAATTGCAGAAAACATATTTATGAAAATTGGCTCGATGAACACGCAACAAATACGAAGAACGGACTGTATAATGTCGATAGTCCTTCCGCAGTGGTCTTCATTCCAAATCATGATAAGTCGATTCCCACGGATGCGATGTACTTGAAGCCGAAAGATGAATGCTACAGGAATTGCACAGACTCTTCTCGAGAGATTCCGAAGCAGGATTGGATAGCCAAACGAATCGAGAGCTTATGCGACATCCTTATGCATACCGTTAAAAAGGGGTTCTATCCTGTAATGCAAGTGCAAAATCCCTTTAGACCTTCTAACCCTCTTCACAGCCTCCTTTCATTCTGCCCAGACCCGGATGCAAAAGCGAAGCGGTGGAAAGATATCGTAATTAAAATTATGCGAGGGAAGAAAGAAAGGCGCCTGACTGCGGCCAAAGTTAAGAAAATTTTCGAAGATAAAATTGAAGAGGCCTCATCGGGCGAGATCAAAGATCTCAAGGAAAACTTCATTTTTCAACGGGAATTCGATTCTGAACGATCCATGCTGCTTACTGGCCTTCTTGATGAAGATAAGACCCTCAAAGGTAAGGAATGGGTGCTTAAGCTGACGGATAATCACACAGTTGAGGCAAACAACAAGCTTCGAGAACTAGCCAGCTGCATGGTAGACACTCTCGAACGTCTGGAGAAGGATAACAAGGATGATGGGAGTGATTACTGTCGTCTTAACAAGAGTCTCTTCATGCCCCTTAAAAAGCTTGAGAAAAAATTAAAACGAAAATCCCAGAGCAAAGAAGCTGATGACTTTGAAGAGCTTTTAAACAGGAATGCTAAAAAGTACAAATTCGTCATTTTCTGCAAACAGAAACATCGCCGTGGTTCAAGCTTTCCTTCTGCCTGTTCAGTACTCTTCCTAGTAAAGAACATGAATCGATGTGACATAGATCAGTCGTGTATGCGACCGACTTCTGGGGATCGAAGGAAACCAAAGCAGTATTTCCAAATTACAGTTCTTAGCAAGGAGGTTTATACAAGAATACGTAACTTATTCTTTGGTACAGGAAAAGGAGAAGGTTTTTATCCTGCGCACGAGCTAACGTGCGACATTAAACATCAAATTTGTTACTTAACGTCTCAAGTACAGAGCATGAATGAACGCTGTAGGAAAATTTGGAAAAATTACAAAGAAGCCAAAATGAGCGACCCAAATCTCAACTATCCCAACGTAAGCTAATGCATCATCTCAAGCGACGACTATGGTAGGTACAATCAAATTGAAATCTATTTGTTTTAGGATTTGGATACGCAATCTAAAGAGGCGGAAAAATTCCTTAAAGACTTGAACAAAGAAATAGATGAGTTGAAGAAGAAGCTCCAGACACAGCGAACACACGAGAAGGGTAATCGATATTTCACATCCTATCCTTGGGTATAATATATATATATATATATATATATATATATATATATATAAAAATACATATTTTAAGTTTTTATTTATTTATAAATTTATTTGTATATGTTCATGTGTGTATTTCGTGAAGATGATTGCGGAAGAATGGAGGCGCATAGAATTCGTTTGAGTTTTATGAAAACTCACGCTTACGTGTAATCAGATGTTACGAAACGCTCAATCAACATGTTGGAAGATGTTCGGGATCAAGACTTGTCTTCAGGCGAAAAGAAAATAGAGGGAGAGGGGATATCAGAAAGAAAAAAAGAAAAATGCAATTTGAAAGAGTGCGTTGAAAGGATTATCGCTTTAAGGGATGCGGAACGAGTTGCTGGAGAGGCAAAAGAGCATATTGAAAAGGACAGAGACGCCATTCTTCAAGACAGAAAACGTTTTGAGGAAGCTAGAATTCGGATGGAACAGTGCATTCAAAAAAAAAATCTCTCTATTCCCTCATTCGATTGTCTATCAAGGTTGATGAAGTATAACATATCAATTGAAAAAATTTTGAATTTGTGTGCTTTGTGTAGGTATTTTCTAGCATTGATTTGGGAGCGGTACAACTATCTCCTCCAGGATTGCTTTTTCAACCGTCTAAAAAATCTTGGAGACATTCGAATCATGGATAGGCTCTCCGAACTTAAGAATCTCGAAGATGAACTTAAAGAATCAACTGTGCTGTTCTATTCTGCGAGACTCGTTCGAGTAGATGATCTCGAAGACTGCCATCACCACAAATGCCCTCCCACATTCATGGAACTGCAAAATCAACGAATCTCATCAAAGGATATACGCACCTGTTGCATCCAGCAAATCCATCATCTTGGAGTAAAAATGTTGGACATCACGGGTTCCGTGCACAAATCTCTCAGGGATTACGATTCATTGAGAGATCCAAATCTCAAAATGACTTTTATCGAGAGAATCTTTCAACGAGAGCGCGGCTCGAAGGATTTGTGGCCACTATGGCACCAGAATTGGATCAATGAACAGATTCAGTGTATTTGTTCCAAATTAAAGCAAGAGGCTGAAGAAACGATGAACAGTATTCATGATAGCTTTCCTCTTGCCTGCGAGAAAGTGGGCAATGGACTAGGCAATTCTAACGAAAGAAATGAGACTTCGATCCAGGCATACAAACATTTCACAGCCTTATCTTTCGAAAACCAGGATGCTTTAATGAAGGGTAAAGATCAGATTTTACAAAAAAGGACACATCATTCTGAAATTCATCAGTTAAAAATGCTAGACGAGAGCAAAAGCACCAAGGATGCAGTATATCGATGCTTTAGGCTCTTAGATGGGCTATACCAAATGACCTCTTCAGCTGAGTTTACGATAAATTTTGACGGAGACTGTGATAACTTAAAGCCCATCAATACCTGGATTGGTCAAGATCTCAAGCGGCTCATTGCAAAGGAACGAGATCTTGGTGAGAGCAAATTCGAGTTTTTCATCGAGGAGTTCGGTGGTGAGAGTAGGGATGGAGTTCAGCCGGAACAGAAGGTTTTCATTGAAAAATCTGTGAGGGAGCAAACTAGCTTATTAGTGGAAAGGCCACTTAAGAGGCTGCTAGTCTACGTGACTGAACCTCAGATGATGCCTATCAACGCATCTCACGCCTCCATAGATTTGGCTGAAGAACACAATTCTACTAACGGCGAAATGGATCTTGATGAGGAAGATGTTCATGAAGATCATACGAGTGATAGCGTTACTAGTGAAGACAACAGCACTGGGAGTGACATTGATATCCCCTATTACATCGAACTGAACTGTATTAACCAGCAGAGGAAACCCTTTAAAATCCCAGTTGATAGTAAAGAAATTGGTTTCAAAATGTTCCAGTATTTGCTATCGAAGTGGCAGACCAGTGAAGGCTTGCCCGGGAGATACGAAATTGTTGAACCATGCCCAGTCATAAAAGCATATGAAAGATTGGAAGTTCTTTTTCATGATGACAATGAACCCAAAAAGAACGAATTGTATCGTATCGTTGATCTGAACCAAGAAGAGGAGGAAGAATGTGAGGATTTGAGGGAAGGAAGGTGGTACCACCTCGACGAACTCTCTAAGAGAGGCCTTTACCACCTCATCGACGTAGATGGGTCCAAGACGTGTAATTTGGAGGACAGTATGGCATACATTTCGGACAGGAAGAAAACTCTCCTTTCTGTTAAAGTTCTGGAAATTGCCAAAGATGTGATACCGCTTGGAGCCAAAATTTATAGAAAGGTTCCAACTTTTATCGTCTCTTTTTCGGAGGAGGAGAAGATTCTACAAGTTGAAAAGGAGAACGCAATTGTAGAGGACTTGATCACACGCTTCTTTGAAGGAAACGACGAAGTTGATAATCATTACATGTGCCTTGTGAAAGGCAATAACGTTCGCCGTCTCGAAGAAGACGACCCACTATGGAAGATAGAAAGTGAGATCAGGAGAACCAAGTCCCAATTGAGACTGTTCGAGGAGCAAAGAAACGCAGTTTTGGTGCTTGGTAACGACCATTATGAGACTCTTCTGACTAAACCTCGCCAAGCGATAGCCAAATTGAAGCAAAATGCGATTGAAAAGTTGTACGAAGGTTCAAAAGAATTGTTCACATTAGTGGGAGGAGACAATCAAAGGATTGAAGACTCATGGACTCTTGAACGTGTGAAAAGGGAGTACCCAAATATCTCTTATTTCATTCTGAAAAAGTTAAAAAAAAGCAATATCGATGTCATCTTTTCCTATCGGAGGCTACTTAAGTCGGTGGTGTATGGAAGCACATTCCATTTGCAGGCAAGACTAGAATCAAAGAGAACGGATGTCGAGAAGTGGGTCATAGAAAATACTAAGAACGATCAGAAATACGCTTTGAATTTGAATCTTAGTTTGGTCGACGGTAGCACAAAGCACCCTATAGATTGGAAAGATACTATTCTACAATGCTGCAGAAGGTGCGTAAAGAGTTCATCTAGTAAGCTAGAATTCGCCATCGAGTGCAAAGGATTGGCGTCATTTCGCCTCTGCTCAGTGACGAAAACAAAGCGAGTGCGCGGAGTTGGAAAGAACAAGGACGCTATTTTCCGTGAGCCTGTTCGAAGGAGAAATTCAGATCAGTACTTCCTATGGATGACAACGAGCAGGACGTGAATCTCTCTGAAGGACATCGGGCTTGCCAGTATTTTCATGAGCTCAACATAAAGTATCTGCACAACATGGATATGTTCGTTCAAATGGTTAATATAACACTTCTCAACGATCATCATAAAACGGAAGAACAAGAGAATGCATGGAACAAGTTTTTGGCGTCGTTGAACGAACAAATGTCTAACCTAGTACCCAATACTCCCTTTCCAGTACAGTTTGATTTGGAATCTAAAGAAGATGAGAGGTTCATTTGTGAACTTCTTTCTAAAAGGTGGGAACCTATAGGCCACATGGAAGCTACACCGAGCAATATTCGTAAAGTCTACAAGAATCAGGAAAAAGAAAAATCCAAAGGCAGAGATGTTAAAAAATACCAGTATTTCCTTTCAATTGAAGGACGAACTGCTGTTAAAGTCATCAAGCTGGACTCTTCGAGACCAATTAAGCAAAGAGAGCGATCTGAGAATTTGAAAGGAAGTTACATCAAATTGGTGTGCAAGAAGTCTAGACTTCCTCTGGACAAGAAGACTGTCAAAGATGCTACAAGTTATTTTGAGGTGCTCCTCAGCTTCCAAACTCTATCTCTCACGTCAGGGCCATCTCTCACTCTTGGAGAATTTAAAATGAAGAAGGGAATTAACAGGAAGGAAGTCAACAGGATGCTCTGTCACATGTGGGAAAATCAAAACCAAAATCTAATATCTAATAAGCACGTGGACGGTGAATATTCAGCGATGGCGTTCCGCCTCCAAGACCCCGATGTGGGTAAACGGGATTCCAACAAAGACGAATCAAAATGTGATTCGAACATGGATGGATCACTACTGAACGCAATTGTGAATATGGAAAAGTACGACCCCACTCTCTTCGACGGTCTTCAAATCATAAGTGGCTACATTCTTGATCAGAATAAAGATTTCGTAAAACCACTCCGTGACGAAATTCGCAAGCTCTCGAGTAACGATATCAATTACCTGAGTTACAACAAGTTAGTTGTAATATTGCGTGATCTCCTAAAGCTATCGTGTTCATTCTCATGCCTAGGCAATTGTAAAGATTGCGTGAACTTGGTGTTCGTTGTGTTACAAATTGTCCTCCAGCAGCTACAAGGCAAGAGTTTGAAGTCGAAACTTGCACGTGGGTATAAGCACAAGGACTATCTTTCCGCAACAGAACATGGTATTAGATTCAAAGAAAAATTCTTCACAGCCAAAACCAGAACTAGGTCGAGGGAGTGTAGTGTCTCCCTAATGTTCCAGCAAAATGTCGTTCATAATCACATGAAAGAAACTCAAGAAACCAATAACACACACTACATCGAGGCCCTCCGTACCATGCAGCGAGCATCATTTGATGATGAAAAGGATGGCACGCCAATTCTGCTGTCTAGGTTGTGTGAAAAAGATCCATCGTTTGCCAATGTGTTCACAGGATTTGGTTACGTGTTCGTAGAGTATGGCAAGCTTCGTCCACACTCCACCTCCATGCGGCTGATCGCCTGTGATGGTGAACAAAAACATAAGTACGATATCTTAATGAACAAATCGGAGCAAAGTGAGAACAGGATAGATGCAATGAAAGGGCTTATGATAAGAAAGGGGGACGTTTTAGACAAGATTCATTTGAAGACCTTTCAGAACATTGTAAGCTCGAACAGAGGTCTGGTACTCGCCACAAAAATTCGGTATTGCATCAAGAATGAATTTTTCCCCTATTTATCTACCGATTCATTTACATGCGATGAGAGCTTCGATGACGACATTTATCGACTTTTGTGGATTCTCTTCTCCCAAGCTATGGGAAGACGACTTGATTATGACTGGAAGCCAGAAGATAACGATTGGTTTCAAATTTTGGTCAACCCTCGAAGAATCAGGTTCAAAGAAAAACTTTTCCAATACCTCTCAGACAAGATTCAGGGCAGTGATGAGGACTATGAGTTGCCACCATGGAAGAAGCAACGCACTCGAATTCAAGATCCACATCACTGATGGCGGAGAGGAATCCAAGCCAAGATGATCAACATCGTTGCATGTGTTTGAGTGTCGTTCTAGTTGTCGATAATTGTGCACACACTGTGCTAGCTATGAACTGCATTGTGCCCTGCGCGCGCCACATTCTAGCATGTGCTTTGTGCGTGTTGGGCTGCATGTCTTTGTGTGCACATGCATGTCGCTGATGCTGACTTCATCATCACAGTCACCCGAAACGTGAGACATGTGGTCACATTGATGAAGTGATTAAATGTTTTCATTAGGATGACCATTGAAAAGATTTGATCACTTAATTGCATCTGTCTCACATTGATGAATGTCACATGCGTGAGCAGCAACCACTTGATTGTTGGCATGTGCTTCACTCGTTGCCAAGTAATTAAGCGTCACAGATTGGCTCAAATGCCGGAGCATCCGATCGATCCGTCTGCGCCTGAACACCACGCAATCGCCACAAGTCGTGTCGCGCGTGCATGTGCGCCAATCACGACATGTTTGATGGCAAGTAGGTTGCAATGTGCGCCTGTTTTGACATCAAAGTCGCAAGGTGTTCCATTTGTTGAGCGCAAGCTGCTGCTCCTCACACACAAGCACGGAAGCCAGAAAGCGTGAAAAGCACATCTCCACCCTTCGTCTCATCTCTGCGGTCATCGGCGCGCAGTGTTCCGAGAAGAAACCAGCCAGAGCTTCTAGGAGGAGGGCTAGCTAGCTAGCTAGCTAGCTAGCTAGAGGGGGGGGCGTCGTGGCGCTGAACATCGTTGCCATTGCAACAACATGGTTTGAATTTCGGAGCAAGAAAAAGGTTTTTGAGAATGGCTAGAATGAACATCGCGTTGCAAAACATTTCAAAATCGATTTTTTCACATTCTGCGTGCGTCAAATTCTGACGCAACCGCTGGTCATGTTTGACGACTAGAGTTGCATCCTTGTTGCGTGTGTGAGCCACAAATGTGCATTTGAGATTTTCCGAACCTCTACGCAGGTGTAGAGAGTGCGAGCGAAGCAATGGAAGTAGCTTATTTGATGGTCATTTCCGAAGATGGTGCAAGTTTGCGCGCACTAGCGCACTGGAAGCCACCACCAGGAGCTCGTAAGAGTCCACCAGACTGCCTTCGCAATGCATGGAATGTTTTTTGTGGTTTTCCAAGCTTTTTGATGAAATTTGGTGCGGCCACCATGCTCGCAAAGCCGGTGTTGCAAGTTTCTGCTGGTTGTGTCATCATGCGGCATGCTACATGCGCTCAGATCGCGTAACAACAACTGAGGAAAGTGCAGATTTGTGTTCACCATCATCATTGCTGTCTTCAATCAATTTGTTCGTGTTCATTTTGACATTCGAAGATGCAACGCCGGTGTCATCTTTGAAATGCAACAGTCAATCGATAAGTCTAAAAGTTTCTGTGCCGATCGGTACAAGTTAGCAAGAGCAAAGGGAAATTGCAACGCACGATTGACACGAATTTTGTCTTTTGTGTCTCTTTGCAAGTGATATTCCTTCGATCCGTGCCCTACGTGAACAATGAAGCGTACAGTTTCTCCTTTACATATGATGAAGGAGGAACACAACACACACACACACACACATACGAAGACACAGCCCAACAGCTATCTCACTTTAGGGATTTGAATGGCCGTGAGCACGGAAGAAATCTTCCAGCCTTGTTCTAAGCTCACGGGCGGAATTTGACAGCAGTTCCCTTCTCCTAAACTTAGATCCAGCGGTCAGTGGAGCGCTCGGATTGCGCATGAGCGCCGATGCTTCGTCCTCTATCTTTCCCCACCATTTCTCGAGATGTAGGAGGTAGTGAGAGGCCAGGCACCGGCTGCGAGACACCACTGCCGCTACGAGATCTGCGTTTGATGAACCAACAGTCTGAGTTTGCAGTAATCCAAATAAAGGAAACGCCTCCCTCCGTCTACAGGACGGTGTGTGGCGTGATTATCTATAGACATCTCGCCTACCCCCAAAGGCAGGTCCTTCCCAGAAAATATTAGTAGTCTATTTCATTCTCAAATACAGACTTTGCTATTACCGGATTTGAGACCAAAAAGGGGCCGATCCTCTCCCTCCACACGGCATGTGCTCCAAAGCACGTGAAGAAGAAGAGAGTCGGTCTCGAGCACAGCGGCTCTGGTGAGATTCGTCTCTTCTTTCATCGTCTCCTCCGCCTCCCTGCCACACCGCACAACCAAAGCGTAGAAGATGGTGCAATATTCGTTAGGTGTTGGACTGAGAGATTTACGAAAAGCAATAAGACCAGACAGCAATCTGAACCTTCCTTGACGACTCTCTTTCTGTTTCAGCTGCGACTCTTGAGCAGCATTTATCATCTTCTTCTCGTCCTCTACATTGTTCTGAGGTGCTCCGTGGCTGATGGTGGGTGGTGGCGGATATCGTAGCGAGATGGGGAACGGCGTCGGCAAACGATTCCGCGCTTGCTTCCATATCTTTATCCAGCTCTTGAAGCCCTCTCCTATAGGGCGCGGAGAGAAGAAGAAGAAGAAGAAGAAGAAGAAGATGGGAGGAGTCGCAGATGAGTATTTAAGAGCAGTGAATACGGCGGTTCTTTTCCCTGGCAATTTCACAACGGGAAGCACACACCTTCTTTCACTGGAATTCCGTCGATAGCCACCAGGACGGATCGGGGTAGCACACCAGCCTTGGAAGCCGGCGTATCTGCGACGAAGATGGCGTCATTCAAATCATGATGGATTGCATAACCATGATTCCGCGAGGAGGGGAGCCGGGAGTGATGTTGGTAAACATACAGAAGACGATTAGAATCATGATCACCATGCTTGTTACGGCGTGATAGGTTGAGATGGGGCAGAAGGGTAAATTCTATGCAGACAATGTCCACTAGCACGCTCTCTCCTACTTCTAACAATGAGCTTCCCACAAGATAGGTACCTTTCTTAACTTCCTTGACCTCCGTCGTCTTATTCCACATCACGCCGAACTTCGGTGCCGTCACAAAAACAGTGTAGACGTCACCAAGGGGGGGGGGGGGGGAAGTTGTCCTGCTTTCCCTCGTACGACGGCTGCACGGCCCACGGCCTGTAAATGCAGCATCACCGTAATCATTTCCAGTAGTATCAGAAGGGGCTTGACCTAAACAAGTTGTTGTTATTTTCTTTCGACTTGGATATTCCTCCCCCTCCATCATTTATTCACCCCCTCCCCCCCCTCTAAATCTCCTAATAATACCCCCCTTTTCCTTATTATTTATTGGCTCCCTCTTCAGAGTCCCAGTCACTATTATCATCATTCATTGGGGACCCGTCTGAAATCACCCGCCATCGCCTCCACATCTCTCTCACTGCTTCTATTCGTTCTCTCCGGCTCATTCTGTGTCTTCCTCCTACCTCTC
>ADNK01002049.1:0-21438 GCA_000320545.1 Bigelowiella natans CCMP2755
GGGGGGGGGGGTAGAATAGGAAAATGGAGGCGCCGAAAGCACTTAAACATAGATTTAGCGTCCCTTTCCTTGAGTTGATCATCATATTGTTATCATCACTATCATCGTTGCTACCATTCCCTTCTCCACCACTATCTCATTACTGAAATTTGTTTTTTTTGTTTCCCTCCCCCCCCCCCCCCCCCAAATCTGCAGTGGTCAGAAAGCAAAAAAAAAACGAACAACCTCCCCCTCTATTTTTCCCTTTATTCAAAAAAAAAAAAATCCATATCACAAGAAGGTCATCTAACGGTGCCATGTGTGCGTGCTCAGATCGACGCGTGGGTTCAGATCGCCTGCCCGCGTCTCTCCATCGACTGGGTAGTAGCGACAGTGAAAAATATAGATCTTTTCGAAATAACCGATATCCCTCAGAGCGAAGAGATGAAGATGCCCCCTGTATTTCCCACGGCGTTCGCAAAATCCACAACACGAAGCAACGTCTATATTTAAGGATGTTGCGCCCTGATCGATCGTCACTATGGATTTGTAGGGCAGCGAGTACACTCAAAAACCTCTGCTGACGCCGTACGAGGCATTCGTGGCCTTGAACGCTACAGCAGCGGAAGAGTCCACGGAAACGGCCTCGATTCCCATGGATTTCTATGCGCGCCGCGGCGGCGAATGGTCCAACTACTATCGCCGGCTGAGGGGGGGGGGGGCGCAGTAGGAGGAGGAAGAAGAGAGAGCAGAAACAGAGGTAGAACTTAAGCCAATCTCTCACTAGATTATGTAGGCGGCATTCATGCAAGTTCTTCGTGAAGGAGAAAGTGCTGACGAGGCCATCGATTTAACATACAGACAGTAGTGTAGTGGCCTGCTTTGCTCTGCTGCTAATTGCTGCGCTGCGATAAGGAAAGCACCCACAGAATTCGGGCAAAATAGCGCCGCCACCCCCACCACCTCCCCCGCCCCCCATTCAAATGCACTCGTGATAATGCAAATATTGTTTTATATGCTCCTCATTTGGAAGGGAGAAAGCCGAACTGCAGGATGATGATGAGGAGGAGGAGGAGGAGGACAACGAAAACGACGGCGATTACCAAGATGAGGGACGAGATTATGATGGCAACAAAGACGATGACGATGATGGTGATGATCGTTCCGTTTCCGCCACCGCTGCTGCCCTTGCCTGCGCCACCATCACTGAAATCGAGAAGAACAAGAAAAGCAAGCACGGGGAAAGACGGAGGAAGGAATGTATCAGTGAGGAGGAATGGCGAGAGGAGAACGAGGCAGATCCGAAGAGCTCCAAGAAGCAGCTTCTGCACGTATGACTGCAGCTACCTTCGCCGCACGCAACCTGAATTTTCCAAATGTACTGTTGATTTTCATGCTGTTTTGCAAGGCCGAGAGCGTTGTAGCCATGCCAACTGCCAGACCTTGAGAGCTGCGAGAGAACTCACAAGTGATTATGCTTCAATGTTCCCAGAATTATGATACGAACGTGGAGAGATCGTTCTCTACCCTCTCTCTCTCTCTCTCTCTCTCTCTCTCTCTCTCTCACCGTGTGTGTTGTGGTTGTGTGTTGTGTGTGTGTGTGTGTGTGTGTGTGTGTGTGTGTTGGGGGGGGGGTTCAGGAGCAGTCCGTTGAGTACGACCGAATAACAGGGGTCCCAGCGGAATACAATGAACATCTTCCCCGCGACTCCCCTGAGTTTAGGAGGTGGAGCGAGACGCAGCCCAAAAAGGCAGGATCACAACACTGCATAAAATGCTATTTAGAATGAAACTTGGAAGTCTAGTCGCCACCACCTGGTCGATGAGGACCTTCTTCGTTGCTCTTTCTATCTGTTACTCCGCACGAAATTCTCTCTGTGCCACGAAGAACACTCCCTACGTGAAACATCCTTGAAGTTTCCAGTAGATTCTGATTGATTCCGCAGCAGCTAACCATTCGTTGTTGGGCCGCAGGACGTCTCGCCCGCCGCTCATTCTTCCCGCTCCACCTCGTCGTCGAAAGAGGTCCTCGTTAGAATCGGCACGAGAGCGTTCAAGAAACCGGTGAGGAGTCGTGCTTGCAGAACCCCCTTTCTGTCCTCATTCACAATGGCGCATGTATGTTTTCCCCTGCGATTGAATGACATTCATTCGCTACCACTACCATTACTACTACTAGTACTACTACTATTTCTGTACATACCACTACCACAAACAACGCGTCGCGTAATAATCGTTGGTGTGGAAGGGGACCCTGGTCATTGGCCTCGACAGCTACGGCATCGAGCTCTCAGACGCCAAGAAGAAATTTGCTAAGAAGGTTGCTGAGCGAGGAGTAGACGTGACAGGCCGTGCGCCATAGCGGAGGAGAATAAAGGGGAGGAGAAAGAAATCTAAATACATCCCATTTTTGAGTTGTTTTGGTTTGGAAAAAAAAGGCTAACCATAAGAGAACGACAGGCCTGAAACGTAGTGAATGAACTATGAATTGATATCTACAAAGCTTTCTCATCCTCCTCCTTCTCCTTCTGACTTACGCCATGCGACATAAACCATTAAAGTTCGCTTGCGCGTGCTCGGTCGGAAAGAGCTGCAAGGAGACAAACAAACCACACGTTTTCATCCAAGGAAACAAGCTCTACGATGTACGTGTTGACGACGATATGATGATGAAGATGATGATGATGATGATAGTGATGATAGTGATAGTGGTACGACGAAAACGATCCCGGTGATAGTGAGAACACCATTCTTAATGTTACAAATCACGAGAAAACGATAGCAGAGAGAGGCGTGCTGCAGATACCAAGCATCACAACACACGCATGCCCATGCACACACAGAACACACAACACATATTCCACACTCACGACTATTCGTCCGAGCATGTCAGTACCGCTACTAGCATATTGGCATCGACCTTATCTTTATAACCAATTATCATCAGCACATCAGCACATCAGCACATCGCCACCACATAATGATAACGCCATTCGTCTTACCGACATAGTTGCCTGGTCTTCTAGTGGAACTCTACGGCAGTACGAATGGGATCACGCGAGCGGCTATCAAGGAGCTTCAAAAGGACGGGAAAAAACGAGCCATTCCGGACATATATGCTGATTAATGAAACAGGAACATTTGTGCCTATCTAGCTATGTAGCTAGAAAGTGTGTCTGTCTGCTCCTCACACATTCAACGTAACGAAGGATACATCTCCATCTCGCGCGCGCGCGCATCTGTCTGGTGCATGGTGTGCAAAGATGTGTGGCATACCCAGATGTACCATACATAATGCAAGGACAGATTCGAAGGCCAATGTTTTGCTTCCCAACTCCTGTCTGATGTGTGCTAGATGTCACAACATGTCGCCAGAAAGGGAAGCTTTGTTTGGTGGTGATACCATGCGCAAGATGGATGGAGTGAATATGCAGGAGACATGATCAAGGTGACACATGCTGTCCCACTGGCCGACAGCAAAAAAAGGTTGCTCGCTTGCATTTCACATGAAAACGCTCGTTATGTGCTAGCATGCGCACGTGAATGCCATGCATGCCCCCCCTTTCTAGTCTTCAGCAGTGCTAGAGTGTGCTGCAGTGCACCGCCAGGCACGCACATGGTTTTGGGGGGAAATTGCCCAGCCTGCTACAGCCCACCGCTGCTGCACTTGCACACACGTGTCATCAAATCACTCGTCAGTGGAGCACGATTGTTGTGCAATCTGTGGCGCATGATGCACACAACACACACGCGCTTAGTGTGCCTATGCGCCCCCGTAGCAGTGAAGTCAGTCTGACTGGGTGGGAACACTCGGCTTCAACCATCACTTCAAGGCGAGTGGTCATTTGGACTTGCATGCGCTTTGGAGAAGACAAGAAGAAGAAGAAGAAGAAGCGTTTGCACAAGGCGAAAAAGTGTTAACGCATCACGGAGTGCGCTGATCAGCGCGCTTGTCAACGAAAGGATCATTGAATTGGACGTGAAAGGACAAAGAAAAAAACGCAGTGTCCCGCACAAGGCAGAATTGAAACTGCATCATTGAACACTCTGATGAGGCGTTTCAAACAATGTTCAAGCTGATGGTGTAATATTGGCCGTCTTGCATCACACAAATAGAACGTGAGAATTTGATTGCAGCATTCAAAGCTCAACACAAAAGAGAAAAGCATAGTGTACATTGTCATTAAAGTAGATCATTAATGGTGTGAGCAGAGTTGTTCTGAAGTCAGGCCGGCATCAGATTAGGGCTTTTATCTTTGCTATTTTGGATTTGTATTCGTCATCGCTTATCTCGTTAACCTCTTTCAGTTTCATAACAGCCTCGATTTTAGCCACGAGACTGTGACTAGATTTCGACGAAATGCTAACCTCGCGTGGAAGCTGCTGTTGGCTAAAAGGTTTGCCCAATCTTGCAGAAGGTGATGCCTGCGGTGACCCCGGAGGACTTGCAACTGGGTAACTTACGGGATGTGGTGGTGACAAAGGAGAACTATCTCCTTTTTTAGACTGCCTCAGAGTAGCACGCCGTTTGCAATGACAACTTGGTTGGTAATTATAGTCACCTCCACGAACTACTTGCCCATTCGCTCCCGGTTTATTCGCTTCTGGCTTGCCGTAGAGGCGATGCATCATTTTTACAAATAGGATTCCCTTTTGCGTAAGTTTAAATATCTCGCAACGACCTCCGACTTTTTTCTCTAGAAGACCATGCTTGATAAGGGTTTTTTTGGAGCTCCAGGCTCCAATAATCGTATTGTAGTTCTTTTTTATCCAGACGTGATTCTTGTTCGGTGGAATCAAAGTTTCCATTGGATGGTCACAGTAACGCTGTGCCAACATCTAAGAACACCAAAGTACATAATGATAATGAATGAGATGTATCAAAAAGCTGAAGAGCAAATATGAATATCAGGCGACAATCTATATCTAGAATGTAGTCTTGGCCAATACAGGAGACCATCTTTGTGTCTAATATAATTTTTGTTTCCTCATCTAGCGCTTTAGTTCAATGTCTTACATCCTTCATTATCATCATGTTCTTTTTGTTCTCTCTCTCTCTCTCTCTCTCTCTCTCTTTCTCTCTCTGTCTCTGTCTGTCTTTTGTCACACATGTCGCTAATGTTTAAATTATTTCAGCCGACAACAATATGCGACTATGTTTGTAGTAAGTAAATATTTCCCCCAACCTTAATCTCATAGCTCCGTTCCCATTCGACATTCTTCTCCAGCAGCCAAGCCATTGCTGTAAGGATAGCCTCGGGCCCACTTCTTCTCTTCAATTTCAGTAAGTAGCCTCGGAATGTGTTGCTGAAATCACACTTCAGAATTCCAGGGTATTTATCCGGAAGGATCTCTTCCTCGTTGAGAAGAACGCGCTTCATGGTCTTAAGAACGGTTGATTCGATCCCATCGGGAGCATTACACACCTAGCAGGTATATATATTTTAAAGATTCTATATTTTGCAATATTAATGATAAAATTTTGACATCGGTTGACGCACACACATACACACACACACACACACACACACACACACACACCTGTTGGTCAACTGTCTTTACTGTGATTCTCCCCTTCTTGTGTTCTTTAAGTCTTTTGTATGCATTCCATAACGCCGAATGACGGTTGCCTCCATGATAAAGAGCGAAGAGAAGACGATGCTAGAATATATCGAAGATCAAAGCTCGATGTGAAAATACACGTTGCTGAATAGTGAAGAGGTTGTTTGTGATATTATTCCTGAAATAAAAATTCATGTACTTCTATAGATAACGCATTAATATTCGAAGAAATTTCTACCTTAATTGCGTCTGTAAGTTCACTTTTGCTCCGTTGCTTCTTTGACGACTTTCGTCCAATCTAATAGTATAAGCAAAATCATCAAAATTACAAGATGTGGTGAGGAGGATAACTTGTAACTTTGTTTCTATGGCTCTCGTTACCTTTTGCATTTTTCTTAAACGCTTCATACGTTGAGTGATAGCCTGCCATTCAGATGTGCAACATTTATGAGCAACTTCAGAAGTAGCCTGTTTCTTTGTGGAAGTAGTAGCCCATTTGCTGTAACTTGATTTCGAAGGAGGAGAATGAACGGATTTGAGCCCCGACACACATTTACTGCTTTTCACATCCTCTTCGTCGTCACTTGAGATAAGCGAGACTACTTCTTGAAATGCAGCATCTACTTTCTGCACATGCGTCGTTTTTGCTTTTGTCGTTCTCGGCTTTATTGAGCGTAGGGAGCTCAGAATATCTACTTGCTTCATCCTTTTTCTTTTACATCCTATGCTTGCCCCAATCACTTTCTTTAGGCTTGTATCTTTCGTTGCTTCTTTCAACTTCATGTTGAGTCGATTTCGGTCACCCATTTCTCGCTGGTATGGAATGATTTTGGAATGTGTAACTCGCGCTGAGAAGAGGGTCTCGCATAAGGTTTGCGCTTCATCATTGAGCGACACAAAATATACCATGTCGTAGCTTTAAAATTCCAGGAGTTGACTCGTCTTATATCCGAAGAAGGATGAAGAAAAATACATTCTGCACACAATTCTGCAGAGATCTGCAGAGATCTGCAGACGCGCACATTTTCAACAACGGGATTGATTTCAAACCTACGACAAAGAAATTGAGGCATTAAACATTGGCTGTGGCAGATACGAGTACGGCACTACAAATAGAGATTTCGGTATGAGGTTTGTGGGGAGGAAAATGCATGGAATTCCTGACTGCGACATGCAAAATGATGCTTTTCTGTATTAATTCTGCCTTTCTGCGTGCAGAATTCCACTTTTCTGTGCAGTCGGCATCATTGACGATGGAGAAAGAAAAACTAGCACAGACCCGCTGAGCAAATGTAGGGCGTTTTTGGCGGAAATGGGCAATCATGTAATGCTTTAGAAGAAATGGGAGATGGACTAAAATGGACAGTGGCAACTTGCAGGATAGCGCAAGAACTTGGAGAAATCAGACGTCCATCACGATCCAACATTTCAAAACACAACAACAACTTCCAGTCACTGTAATCATGGCTACAATTCAGCAGCAAGAGAACAAGACCACGGCAGGCGCCGCCAGCGTCCATGACGACTCTCTCAATTTAATCAATGTTCAATATTTAATCTTCAGCAACGTCAGTACGCAGAACGACGAGCCAATACTATTCGGCATCGAAGACACAGTTGGGCTAGACCCGATAACCGGTCATGAGAATACACGTGAAGATGTAAATTCAATACAACCAATGGAATCTGGGCCTTCACACCAGCCGGATGATCTCTGCGAAGAGGATCGATGTATGGCATCTGATGATGCGAAATTGAATACCTCCTCCTCCCGTCAACTTGGACCATCGACCACATCCCATTCACTTGATCCTAATGGATCTCAAGGGCTCAGTATCCTCCCCATTCCGAATCCTCGTTATATGAATCAGAACCAGACCCTAGGGCAGATTTCACTGCAGGATTCCAAGTGCTCTAGACAAAGAGCGAGAACAAGCTGCATGATATGTGTAGCGAGAAGAGTAAAATGCGAAGGAGGATTTCCATGTAATTCTTGCAAGTTTCACAAAATTGAAAAGTATTGCGAATTATGCCCAATGGGGGGAAAGGCTGAGGCACAAAGACTATATGATTATTTACAAAAACAACACTGCTCCAGATCTTCTTGCTGTAATAAAATGCGATTCCACGGTGGAAAGTGCAAAAAGAAATAGTCAAAAAGTTGAGCAATACTTCGTAGTTATTGGTTAGCCGGCTAGTCTTCAATTAAGTCAACACATAAACTTGCGCACAAATTCAGATCAGCACACAAAATAAAGAACAAGCCTTATCAGATCATTAGAGCTCATTGCTCTCCCATTTTTGGATGCTTGCAGGTCCAGAGCACATATGCATAGCGACATGCAGCTCGTGTGGCCATGTGCAATAATCACATGTAGTTCCCCACATATCAGCACAACAGCCACTACATTCCGATAAGACATGCGGTATCTCGCAATGATCACCACACATGATAGGACTCCTTGTGTCTGCTGGTGCATGTCAAGTCGGACAGTTGATGTTCTTTGTACAATAAGTCGCACGAACAACATCTGCATGTGTACTTTTTCGCATGCGCATGTAGGAATTTCATCAGCATGCACGTGTGCCAAAATCTTCAAAATGAGAGGTGGCATCCTCGAGCCACACAATGGTGAGAGTTCTGCACTGACGCGCTTTGGTTTGGCGAAAGAAATTGACCGCTTTCATGGCTCTGCAAGCAGCGCATTGGCCGCATGCATGCAATTGCACATCACCCGCTAAGCAGCATGTGAGTGCATCGCTTCGGCCTACGCATGCACTGCATTCTGCGCAAAAAGACGTGCACATTGCTCGCCGACCCAGCACGAAGCAATGGTGACATCATGAGGAAAAGGCACAGCAGAGCAAGGAACGACGAAGGGAAAAGGAAACACCGGCTTTGAAAATCAAAGAGAAACTTGATGCAAGCACGGTGGTGTGTGCACGTCAACTCCAGCCAGCTCATTGCTAGATTGGTTGTTTTCAAGGTTGAAGAGTCAAGACTCGTCTAGTCATATCCATTTTGAAGTTCCATATCGGAGTGTGCTCACTCGTGAACGAGTGTGAGCCATGCCGCCATGATGGCGTAGCGGTGAGAGAAATTAAATTGCACATTGTGACGATGCACAACCTCAAAGCATTCACCAGTTCTCGCCATGAAAGAGCTAATCATTGGCAAGGCAGTGTCAAAATGAGTTCCTCTTCATTCTTCCGCAAAATCCAAGGCTTCATTCAGTGAATTTCCCGGATAGATTATCCTAAAAATAATTCAAATTCTCAGCACATATACTATCAACATCAATCGAATTACTTCTTTGAGGGCTTGCCGTAGTTCTCCTGATTAATGTCAATTAATTTAGCCGTGCATCCCACACATATTGTAACAAAATGTTACCATCTCCACTTCCCGTGTAGTGAATTCATTAGTGTGTTCTGCATCTTCACTCCGTTCAGCACACATCGCTGATGCATTGACATCTTCAGTCTTGGAGCTATCCATGAGTTCAGGGTTTTTGTAGACATGATTCATAAAATGCCTGTACTGAGAACCAAGATCTTTCGGGCATTTTTTTTCAAATGATTTGAAATACGTCGTGTTCCTCTTCTTGAACTCATCATCCTGTTTCCAAATCTCATATAGATCCCGATAATACTTTTTCACAACTTTGCTATGGAAAAGAATATGCGTTCTCGTACTCTCCACATTCTTGACCTCACTAGCAGCCTCCTTCTGTATGTCCTTATAGAACTTATGCCTCACTACTATGATCTTTTCCTTAATTGCTTTTTCGAACCTCCTACGGTGCGGTTTTTTCGGGAAGTATTTCTCAATTTCCTCACTTTCCTGAGATGTTATAACAATAGGAAGGATGCTAAATATTATATCCAGAACTACCCTACATACTCAGACCATAAATATCACCATGTCGCTCAAGTCCTCCAGGTATTCGTAACCACCATCACGCAACGTTTTGACGTATTCAGAGAGACATGCTTCTTTGAGAAACTGTTCAAATTCCTCATTTTCCTGCCCCTTGCTTTTCTCATCTTGCTTATGCCCCACTACTATGATCTTTTCCTTAATTGCTTTTTCGAACCTCCTACGGTGCGGTGTTTTCGGGAAGTATTTCTCAATTTCCTCACTTTCCTGAGATGTTATAACAATAGGAAGGATGCTAAATATTATATCCAGAACTACCCTACATACTCAGACCATAAATATCACCATGTCGCTCAAGTCCTCCAGGTATTCGTAACCACCATCACGCAACGTTTTGACGTATTCAGAGAGACATGCTTCTTTGAGAAACTGTTCAAATTCCTCATTTTCCTGCCCCTTGCTTTTCTCATCTTGCTTTGATAATCCGGATTTCATCTGTAAAAGAGCAGCACATTTGTGATTCTGATTAGTTGCAATTTTTGAAAGTAACGTTCGAAATAATGACCTTCTTGCTAGAACTGGGAGGATCTTCAACCATAGGTGATTTCGCTCTCTTTAGACCAGACTTCGGCGGCATTGACTTTGTTGCAAGCACGACCTCCTTTTTAGAATGCTGCTTGGATGAATAAAATATTAAAATGAGCACACTTTTTCCGTTTGTCAAATAACACAAAGAACTAGTTCAATTTGAAAAGCACCACATTTCCTTTCATGTGCACCCTAAGTTCCCTCCTCTTGACCATAATCTAGAGGCCAGTTTAATACGATGCGGTGTACCTTCTTAATGTTATTACTGCTCTGAGACTCTTTATTTGTGGTTGTTGGTTGCTCAATATCCGTATGTTCCTCTTTAACTGGCTCTTGCAACTCTGTGGACGATGGATCATTTAGCACGCCAAAGCACTCTTCAATCTGGAACCAAAGATGCCAAGTCAAACATTGTTCGCTAAGAGATACTTGAATCAATGTACCTTCACTAGCTCGATATCAGGGAGGCTATCATGTCTGTAGGGCAACTTTTTTCGGATGGTTTTGAGCTTTCTCAGAATCTCTTCAGAAGCAGGGATCATATATGAAACCTAAGTGCACTACATGAGGCTTTTGGCTGGTTCTAAGCGCAATTTGACAAGTATCACTTCACTACAAACCTGCGATGATGTTTGAACGTCATAGATGATCTGCAAATCTTCCACGGGTTCTCCTTCGAATCGCAACTGGAGCATCGGGTGAGCCTCCTCGTCATGTATCCATTTTTCAAATGTCTCCCGACTCGTCTGTGCCTCCAGTTTGAAATGCTCGTGAATCATGATACATCCTTCGCTCACGTAGGGCGTTTGGTGTTTTATCACTCCATTTGGAGGCTGCGTTTTGTTCCATTTCTCAAAAACACTTTCAAGAACATGATAAGCATTCCTCGGATTGTATTTCGCCTGAGGATTATCAAAACAGTATTACGAGGACACCCGAGCCGTGCAATATGTTAGCCTAACCTTTGATAATTTCAGCGTGACTTCGACCGTATTGTTCTCGATGCACCCTTCTGGCTCTGGAATTGGAGCGCTTAGGGATCGAAATTGTTGCGGAACCTCTTCAAATAGTATTCTAGCAAAGTTCTTCGCTGATTCCACGCTTTTAAAACTAAATCTATCACTGCCATCCGACGGCTTAAATGAAAAGCGAATAGCCATCCCTGTATTGAGTTGTCAACAATATAGTATGTTTGCGCTAAGTCGAAAGGAAAGCTTATATCTCATAATAGCGATGAAAACTAATTTTCACAAATAGAACACCTCAATGATTAAATGAAAATAGAGCTGATGCTCACCTTTCGTAGAACTGCTATGCGTTTCATCTAAATCATCCTGTGGTAATGAGTAAATGTAAGACGTGGTCAAGGTTGCTAGTGAGAAGATTCAAATTTACCCGATTCTCTGTTTGAACTTCCTGAATACCGTTTATGAGCTCATTTGCTGCGACTTTGGCGCGTTCCATCTGTCTTTCAAAGAAAGCTGTATACCCGTCTTTTGTATACCCGTCTTTCTGTTCGAGACCGGCGTAAGCTTTTTTTAAGTGCTCTTTGATATTGTATTTGTTGAAGCTACCATCTATTTTGAGGAGGCCAGTTGGTCCCCCCCTCCCAAATACGAATTTCGCACAAATGCTTCCATTTTCAATTTTTGCACGATATTGTTCCCACTTGAACTCGGTTTTATTGCTTGAGGAAGGATCGGATGAGGGTTGCAGTCTGCTGATTCGGGACCTAGAGCTAGACGAAGATTGCCGCGTGTCGTCATTCCTCATATGAGGAACCGGATTGGTTTGATGCTGCTGTCGGTTCGAGTAGCTTTGACACTTCTTTGAGGAAGGATCGTATGAGGGTTGCAGTTCGATGATCGGGGGCATAGAGCTAGACGAAGATTGCCGCGTGTCGTCATTCCTGTGAGGAACCGGATTGGTTTGATGCTGCTGTCGGTTGGAGTAGCTTTGACACTTCTCCTCCTCCTCCCCAAACTTCCCTTTCTCCCCTAACACATCATGGCGAGAGTACGCATATTGCCCTTTGCTTTTTAACCCTGGTATGTCCCCCCCGTCCCCCATTGTCTTTGATGTGATCAGGGAGACGTCGAACCGCAGACAGATGGTCGGTTACCAAACAACAAGCTTCATTTGGTGTTTGTCGGATTTTCTTCAAATTTTCCTGAAAACACAGGGCATTGTTTGGACTGCGACAAGCTCATGGATGTGATCAGCATCACATAGGCATGCGGAGGGTTTTCAAATCGGACACGATGGTCCTCGCAATGAGTTTTGTTGAGGCGCTGCTGCACGCATCGCATCCCATGTGGCTCTTGCGCAAGTGGATTTGCATCAATGCTGTGTTCCATCCGGAAAATTCACTGAATGAAGCCTTGGATTTTGCGGAAGAATGAAGAGGAACTCATTTTGACACCCTTGCCAATGATTAGCAATTGATGATTGGCTCTTTCATGGCGAGAACTAGTGAATGCTTTGAGGTTGTGCATCGTCACAATGTGCAATTCAATTTCTCTCACCGCTACGCCATCATGGCGGCATGGCTCACACTCGTTCACGAGTGAGCACACTCAGATGTGGAACGTCAAAATGGACATGACTGGACGAGTCTGGACTCTTCAACCTTGAAAACAACCAATCTAGCAATGAGCTGGCTTTAGTTGACGTGCACACACCACCGTCTTGCTTGCATCAAGTTTCTCTTTGATTTTCAAAGCCGGTGTTTCCTTTTCCCTTCGTCGTTCCTTGCTCTGCTGTGCCTTTTCCTCATGATGTCACCATTGCTTCGTGCTGGGTCGGCGAGCAATGTGCACGTCTTTTTGCGCAGCAGAATGCAGTGCATGCGTGGGCCGAAGCGATGCACTGACATACTGCTTAGCGGGTGACATGCAATTGCATGCATGGCCGATGCGCTGCTTGCAGAGCCATGAAAGCGGCCAATTTCTTTCGCCAAACCAAAAGCGTCAGTGCAGGACTCTCACCATTGTGTGGCCAGTTTCATCAGTGGCAGTGTTGGCCAGAGTGAAAATGATGTCTAATGAACAGGATTGATGACTTAGAATGGCAGTAGATCCCGTCACAGCTAGACCACACAAGTGCACACATCAAGCGTTGTTTGTGTCCAAAATCTGCATGCGCTAAGCGCTCCGGCCTGGCACTTCACCCATGCCACCTTGCAAGAACAAAAAATGGCCAAAGTGCATGATGGCATGCTAAATGCATTCAGCCGAACTATGGCCAAGCTGTTACCAATGTCATCATCATGCTGCACCTCCTCGAATCTCATTGCTTCTGCGCTGTTTGTAGCAGCTTGTGCGGCTCATTTGAAAACTTCCACAACTTCGTCTAACAAAAATTGTGGAGTTGCTTGCACGCAAGGAAGCAACGAACAATCCAAAATCCCGCAACCTTTTGACAGCATCACATCAGTCTGCGATGAACCAGATCCCATGAAAATTTTGTAGGCTCGAGCAAACGAGCTGCTCGAGATAGCGCCTAAATATCATCACAAAATGTTGAAACGAACATTGCAAATGATCAAAGTTTTCAACAATGATGATAGCGATTTGTGTACGTAGCATGCACCGTGCACGTGTACACAACGCATGCAACGTACATGCTACAAGTGAACGGTGCGATGCGATGCGAGAGTAACAAAGCGCAGTTGATCATCGTCGCTCTGCACATGCAACACACATGACATGCATAGACGTGCAGCATCTGCCGTCATGAATCACATGACCACCATGTGCCTCGCATGGATGAACAGGAGAAAACCCATTTTGCGGACGGATGATGACTCTGGACATATCACATGCAAAGATCGAAGCACCAAAGGAAGTGTATGACATCAAGGAATTTCATTCAAACTTCTGGAGTGCTGCAGTTCGCCACCAAGTCAACTCTGCGCAACCAACGCCATGCAAGATGATGCTCCTAAGATGTACGAGTTTGAGCATGCTACTTGCCCTCTCAATCCCCAATCGGACACTCTCGATCGCAGCTGGCGACTGGACATCTCTGCATATTGCCTCATTCTTGCGATTACGTTGGTTCGTTTTCTTTAAACATTCTTCGAGGCTCTGGACATTTTCTTTTGAGAGGTTCTCAAGGAGAACAGAAATAGATACGGGATAGAGACCGCAAGCAAAATCTTCTTCTAGTATCAAGAAACTAGAGCAGTTTACTGAGGAATTCTCGAGATTACCTGAGGCTTGAATCCAATGAGTTCCTATGTTACAATAGCAATTGTCAATGTTGTTGGGGAACTAACAAAATAGAAATTACCTGGAGGAATAGAATTCAAAATCTTTTTTGGTAAAGTTCTTTTGGACGATATTGCCTCCGAGTCCAATGATAGATATCCGATCCTTGCATCAGACTTCAAAGATTCAATAACTTCCTTGAGGCCAGCAGCTGCCTTTTCTTCCGCTTCAGATTTCTCAGAAACAGATTTCTCAATGATTTGCTGCAATGTATTACAGAGAGAAGTCGGGTTCGAAGCATTACTATTTAATCGAGTGCTGTCGAGAGCGTTATACACATCGTCAGCAATTTCTTCATCCTCTGTCAGCCGATTCACCCAACGATTAATTCTAGAAGATCCTTTCATCAAGAATTCCTTCCTCTTTTTCATCTCAGATTCTGGAAATTTTTGAGATGAATGAATCATTTGCATGAACATCAAACTTCTTTGCATCGAAGAGTCCAATGTTTCAAAGCACCGAAAACCTGGGTTTGAATTGTATTCCTGTACCTACAATCAATGATGGACAATGTTATACAGCAGCTTGCGAGTTTGAATGAGTAAGTGCATTGTCATACCTGGCTAACATTGCCACGAATTAGAAACGCTGACGGAATCTTTAGCCCCTCGGCAACTACTTGCATGAGAGTCGACTTCATGTGGTATGTCAGAAAACTATCTTTCTCATTTCCTGCTTTACACGAGTATCTAACGGGAACAACATTTTCCATAGAAGGAGGCTTTTGTTCGCTATTTTCTTCATAGAAACACATCAATAAATAGTTGAGCAGGTTGCCCTCGGATCTTAGATTCTGAACAAAGGAATTGAATTCCGTCTTCTTCACGGAGTAATCGTACAAGATCGGATAAAGCCCTAACTTTGATTTTTGGGCACGTTGATTGTCAGATTTGGAAACAGGTGTAGGGACGTTACATGATCGAATGCAATCTTCGATTGTCGTTTCAGTTTCTTTTGAATATCTCATGATGATTTTCTTATTGATCCTGTCAACAATGACTGAAATTCCTTCGTGGTTAGCATTCTCCCTTTCCACATATTCCCTTTCCACATATTCGCACAAATCGGCTGGCTTGCACCTCCTCAAACCATAAAAGAGTAGATCTAATCCAGCCTTGATTTTGTCATCTGCTTTGTCAATGGTCTTGTTTTTTTTGTTTTTCCTTTTCCTGCCATAGAATGAGTCGACCTTCAATTTTTTCCCCTTCCGCAGCTGTTTAAGACTATTAAGAAGATCTGTTCCGTTGAACTTGTTTAAAATCCTGTCATTGTATTCGTGATGTTTGAAATCGTAAGCTTCAGATGTATCTATATCATCTTGTGGATTGTACGCATTCTGGTCTTCACGCGAAGGTGGAATTAAAGCTCTATTGGTCATATGTCTGTCCACCAACTTTGGTTTTGGATATGAGCTTGCATCCCAAATGAATCTGCGTCTGCTTTTAGTCAATTTGTGACTACGTTTCTGAAACCTTGTGACCAGATATTTCAAGTTCAAATATTCATCATCGTAAACCCGTTTCTTGATACCCTCCTGAATTTCATACAGATCAAGTGCTTTCACTTCTTTGATGCCTAGAGTCCTTAGGATCTTAGAGACTCTTATATCCTGTTTGTCGAGCATCTTGAGTTTACTGTTAGACTCATCATCCACTTGCTCAGTGTAGAAAGAATTTTCCTTCGCCTTAATCCAGAATTGCTCCACAACATTCTTGAGTTTATTTCTACACTGATCAACCACTTGCTCAAGGTAGAAAAAGCTTTCCTTCGCCTTCTCCAACCTATCCTTTACCTCGCTCATATCGAAATCTTCAGTTTTTTGCAAATCTTCCAATTCCTGATCAAATTTTACATCTGATGTGATTGTGTCCAACAGATGGTTCCCAGCTTTCTTTGCAACTTCCTCTCCTATGCTCTCCAGTTCTTTCAAAGTTTTCGTAACACTCTTGGACAAGTCCAAAATCGTCTTGCTGTGCTTATTATTTACGTATTCTTGGACGAGCTTACTGAATTCTTCTTTGTGCTCTTCTTTTTTGGACTTTTGGTTTTTGGGTTTTTTATCTCCTGACTTTTCTCCTTTGTCGTGGTAGTCGGCGAAGAATGGGTGTTCCATCACGTTTTCAATAGTTTCTGTCCTATAAATATCGTCAACAATGGAGCTTTTGTATTTGTTAAAGAGATCGACCAGATTTTTGTCAGTTCCTTCAGGTAGTCTTAAATATTTCTTATCAACTGTCCTCGGATTGAATTGGCATTTAGCGTCATTGTCATAGTAAGGGACAAATGCAACACTATTAGGCCGTTTTAAAAGTAGTATGCATCTTGTGATGGCATATATGTCGCGAAATTCAATCGCCTTTACCCTGTTCATTATATTTGCTGGAAAAATTATAAACATATACACATACACAAAAAAGTCAACCTAGAACTGCTGTGTGTTCAGAAGAGAATACCTTCTCTTATCGTCTTGGTAGGTATGAAGCCATCGCTCCATACAATTTTCTTGGTTGTTGTTCCAACTTTTTGGCAACCTCCAAAATCGGTCAGAAGAACACTCTAGTGGAAGATGATAGAAGTAAAATCAAACAGAATTGCCCAGAGTCACACGTTGTTACTGGATCTTCGGCATATGTTTTTAAGTGTACACATTGTGGTCTTTAGTGGAGATTCTTACCCCATCAGTGCGTAAAAGAATGTTTTCCAGTTTGATATCACAGTGGACATAACCAATTTTCTTGAGCTGCTTAGTACCCTACGCAGATAGAAACGTAATTAGACATCTTTATTTGTGTTGAAACTTACAATCTTCACCTCAGCTATGTTCCAGATAATGTGCTTTATGATCGAGTCTTTCATTGAATTCGATGAATCTGAACTAGAATTTCTTTTGTTTTGGTAGTACCTACACCAACAATGTTAAGTAAATATTATCTCCTTACCCATGCGCTCAAATAGATCGCGAACAAAATAATATTTTCAACCGAAATCTGCAAGCATGTATCCCCCCCACGGATATTTTGCGAAGTTGAGAGAGAGAGAGAGAGAGAGAGAGAGAGAGAGAGATATGAATGGTGACAAATGCAACTATTATACGCTGTTAGAAATTGCCGTTCAAATGATACAATGTGACGAAAGATGAATGTGTGATATGCTGATAGCCACTGAAAGTTCCACTGATGGATAACTTTCACGATGAAGCGCGGCTCAGAAGAAAAGAAAATATAGATTACATGCACACACGTAGCTGCTGTTGAATATGATGAATGGATGGGAGGAATGTAGGGATTCGTACCACTTTCTGAACGACTTTAAATCTCCCGCCGAACAATACTCCATAGCATAGGCCAGACTGCCATCATGTAATTCTTCTATCTTTCCATAAAATTTAGGACCGTATTCACCCATATTGTTGAGGATTTCAACCTCTCTATCAAACGTTTTTTCGAATGGTTTGCGTTTTTTGTTCGGTTTCAGTTCGCAGTACTTGACAGCAAAAGTAGTATCATCGTCTCCGGTACTCCGGCACAGAAAAACTTTACCAAACCCCCCCGAGCCAATCTTGAATATTTTAACGAGCTTTTTCATTGAATAACGTTTTGATTTTCGCCTGGGACCTTTTGACGATGGAACAGCAAAATGCTTTTGGCTAATAAGAATGTTTTCAATGAGACCCAGCGCCGCCTTCCTCTGTACTTCTATTTCCTCTTCATTTCCCTTTGATAATTTGCAAAACTGGGTAGCGATATTCTTGACATTTTGTTGTGCTAATTCTTGCAATTTATCTTTAATAGACTGTTCATTTTGTGTAAAAATAAGTCCATCATAGAAGTCAAAGTCTAAATCTTCATCAAAATTATTTTTTGGTCTCGCAATAGACATATTATTGTGAGCGTTCTTTCTGATTATGGACTTCCTTAGAATCGTAGAAATCCCACCGTCTGCAGCCGTCAACGCGTCCTTCAGGTGGGCGAGAGTAAGATGTTGATAGAACGTTTTCAAATCTTTTCTACTGCGGTTGAAGAGCTGCTTTATCATTTCCGCAGTATCGTAACTTAGTTTATTGTGACTTGATTCCGGGTTCGGAAAATATTTCTTTTCGCATATCCCATCACATACTTCATTTATTTTGCCTTCGGAATCGCGGGTTGCGTACCATTTTCCATCCTTACATTCAAACTCCGGGGTCTCACTAATCAGAAATAATATGAACTCTGCCTTACTAAGTATCTCGTCCATGTAGTGTTGGTTTATCGTCAAGTCCTCTTCTCCTGTGTCATCTTCGAGGTTTGGAGCTGCAGGGGTTCCAGCTGCTAGCACATTTGGATCGTCAGAAGCAATCAGACGGATCTTAAGATCATTCTGTGCCTGTCCAAGAACCCGATCTCGGAGTTGCCGCCGCCCTTCATCCATCTTATGCCCCCAAACATCTTTGAAAATTGCCTCCCGACCAGCTATCCCCGGTCCACCTTCGAAGCTATTTGTACAGAATACGAGTCGAAGAGGGGCACTTTGTGGTTCCCGTTCTTCGAATATCCCGCACTCCGCTAATGGTTTGAAGTCATTCTTGCCCGCTTGGCCTAGTGTGGAAAACACGGATCGCATTGGAATCTTCTACGAACAGAATCTCAAACATGTAGTTCTTACAGATGACGAATAAGATGTCAATGTCCTTTATGACGCTTCGAATCTGACTAGCCTGATAAAAACGTCCAATGCAAAACCGCAGTAGCACACATAACGCACACGCTTACAAGTGGTGGAACACGATCTGTTCCTCAGACATGAGGAAGGGGGAGGAATATAGAAAGAAAAGATCTAGTTTTAATCCTTATTGTTATCAGTGAAGGTGTTTGTGGCATTGAAAGTTAGACTAAATCACACTGTAGTACCTTTTGCGTATTTGCCCTCGCATCAGGATATCCCGGAAGATCGTATAAGACGAACTAAAATTATCTACATCGGAAGGCATTCGAATGCTAGCACAATAACAAATTTACCCCTTCTCTGGAAATACCAAATGGCCTCTTTTCATGCCCTAGATCGCGCTTAGGACCATTTTTAGGATACAATTGAGGACCATACTTGATGTTGATGCATTTTACACTGTCCAAATACTCGTAAGAGTTCCCTTTTTGGTCTGTATCTGAACAAAGAATTACGTTCAAAACAAAGCTTTCAAATTCAATTCAAAAACCAAATTAAAAAAGATATTAATTCCCGTCACTTTTGAGGTCAAACGCGGCCTTGATCCTATCCTGAATTTTCCTCAACTCGCTCTGTACAAATTGAATTTCATTCGAATAGGACTATCAATCGAAGATTAGTAAAAAAATACCACTAATTCTTTGGGTTCTTTTACGTCCTTAAAATCGAAATAATCCGTGGTGAGCAGTTCGTCAATTTTTCTCTTCTCTTCTTTTCCTACTTCAGCAGTTTGCTTTAGGGATTCGAGCCTCTTCCTGCCGTGATCCTTCCACTCAATTGTAATGGTAGGGTGTTCTGATTTAAAAATATAGAGGTTGGGAATGCTGCAAGTTACACTTTGTTACAATAATGACATCGCTAAATACTGCAGAGGGTCTAGGCTTCGACTACCTAAATTTGGTACATATGTCCATTTGCATATGAACGTGGTCAAGCCTACGTCTTGTCTCTGAGGATCATTAAGTGCAAATGAAGAGAACTGACAATCGCTTATTCAGAGCTCCTCTTACCCCTGAAGCCTCAGACTGAGCTAGAAAGTATTTCTTGTATTTATCTTCATTCAGAGGATCTACGATCGGATGCAGTGGTGATAGAAAAACAATATTGTTGCGTCAATACAGGGTTGCCCTTTGGAATAGACAGGGAGATTCTTCAACTGCTCACTACTTTCGCCGTATATGAGGTAGTTCGTTAACATAGACTTTCCAGTTTGTGGTCGTCCAAAGAAGGCAACCTATATTAATACAAAAGGACATAATGAGCAAAATACTAGAGTGTGAAAGTTTCAATTTCTAATCTACCTTGATCTCTTTTACGTTTTGTTTCTATTCACAACAAAAACAATGTATCAGTATATTAACAAAGGCATAATACGAAAACCAAAAGTCAAAACGAAGGAAACCTCTTGAGACTTCTCCGCAAGCTGTTTCAGGTGCGGCATGTAGGCGAAATGATTGACCTTGAAAATGAAACAAGTATGAAAAGTTATTTCTTATGGTGTACTTAAAGCTGCGTCTCAACACTTGTCACACTATGCTCTTCGTCAAATTACCGGAGCACTCCAATCCCAATCCTCACCCTTTACTTTCAAAATTTCCAACGTTTCAATTGCTTCTTTCTCCTCTTTTTTGATCGCGTCTTGAATATCTTCGTCGGTTGGATGATTTGACGCTCCAGAAGAGTAATTGTAAGTTTCTGTTATACTTATGCTGGTGGGGACCTTCATGTCTTCTAAATTATTTTCCCATTTTTTGGTGGATGGGCATAAAGATTCTGTTCCTCCTCGTTCGGGTTTTTGGATATTAGCAGCTTGAGTCTGTAATTGGAAAGTACTCAATTTGAAATTTCAGGTAACTAATAGGAGAAGTAAACCTTCTGTCTTTTGCCAGAGGAACTACTCTCAGCATCATCTCCTGAATGGTAAATATTCACATATTATCGTCTTTGTTATGCTACAGCTGTCTATTCGGCATATTACGTCGTCTCTTCTCGCTCTGTTTCGGTTTCTTGCTAGATTTCTGGGCAGAAGTCTTTTCCTAAAATTTATTTGTCCTTTAGCAACTATAGAACGATACACCAATACATGCATCTTACCTCTTTCTTGTGTTCGGATATAAATCGATAGAACTGTTACAAACAGCAAGCATAATAGTTAGTCGCACGAAATCACACCAAAAGGATATGATTTTCGATGTACCTTGATTTCTTCTATTTTCATGTCCTGCCGCAGTGCCCTACCAATCGCCTGATCAATTTTAAAAATGAAACTACTCACAGCTGACAACCAATGTAATGTATGGATGAATATTTAACGAGTAAGTACTTTTAATATGAATGCATAAACAACCACATAAATATTCTCTCTCTCTCTCTCTCTCTCTCTCTCTCTCTCTCTCTATCTCTCTCTCCTTCTCTCTCTCTCTCTCTCACACACACGCACACACACACACACGC
>ADNK01002044.1:0-15000 GCA_000320545.1 Bigelowiella natans CCMP2755
GGGAGTTTGGGTGCTCGGACGAGTACATCTCTTGGCTTTCGCAATCTGAAACGGAGTTAATGTTTCGGATATGCGAGCACTTTGGATGACCAACATGCACTTAACCCCCTCCTATTTTCGTCGTCGTCGTCGTCGTCGTCGTCGTCGTCGTCGTCGTCGTCGTCGTCGCTTTCCTCCTCCTCCTCCTCCTCCTCTTCCCCGCCCCTCTCCCTTTCCTCACCGTCTTGCAAGATTGAAGCACCCCGTGGTAGGAAACTTCATCAGCGGTCAAATTAGCCTGTGAATACCAACCAACACAATGGATAAAAAGGCTGCTGCTACATTGTGCGAGTGCAGGGCCATAAAACATACTATACCTAGACGCACTTCCCCACCCCCCCTCCACCAGAAGTAGAAAGCATTTGACCAACCTCATCGATGTCGCCGAAAAGCTCCACGGCTCGATCGAAATGGTGTTCGTGCGGAGAGAGTGAGAGGGCCAAGATACACGCGTTGTATGCATTTAAGTCCCTCGGAGCGAGGTCCTCGTACCTGCGCAGGGATAGGGGGAGGTGGGTGTGTGCTCTCCTCCTTTGTGATAGGAACGAAAATGCAGCATTGCACTCATACACGTATGTGTGTGTGTGTGTGTGTGTGTGTGTGCGTGTGTGTGTGTGTGTGAGAGAGAGAGAGTGTGCGTTTTGGGGAACATTCCTAAATTTATACAACATGCCTTTTCCCCTCATTAACTTCGCAAAAGCATCATCGTCATCATCATCATCATCGTCATCGTCATCGTCATCATCGTCCTACTCGTCGAAGACGTCCAAAGCCTTCTCGAAATCGCGCTCGGCCCCGTAGCTTTTGTTATATTATGTAAGTCGCACAACACGTGGTGTGGGGGGGGGAGAGAGTGGAAAGGATGGGTATATAAATCAACATCACATTCGTGAAGCTGCTGCCCAAACGCAGTGATATACATCTTTGCTTGATGAATTTCATTGTCTTATGCGTGAGATCATAATAGCATTGCGTGCGAATCTATCTACGCGCACTTACGCGTCAATCGCGCTATTGAGCATTGCTCCAGTGGGCTATCGGACCATACAAAATCATAACACAACAACACATATTTCAACAACTCCTGCGATCGATGGAGACTGACAGTGGGGATTCTGTCTGTTTGAAGGACTCAGATGTGATTTTGTAATTCTGGTCGACAACAATAACAACAACAACAACAACAACAACGCTGCACCAGCTCCTTCCTCACCTTCACGCGTGCTCGCGCCTTCTCGTAAATCTTGATGGTCAACGCATACTGACAAAACACACCGTGCACACAGGCAATACCATTGTATGAGGCGAGATCGAGAGATGGGGTCAGAGCGGGAGTTTACGCCTCCTCCAACCATGAAAACAGCTTGACCTCTTCTTTGGATTGGGTCGTCAGCATGAGCAGCATAAACTCGGCCTGCGAGGGAGATGGATTTCGCGTACTTTCATCATCGACAGGCTGTACCTGTGCTCCGCCCTTCCCACCCCCTATGCCTCGTTCGCTTGTGGTATACCAATATGTTGATGAATACCTGTCCCAATTCGTGCTCTAGGAGGTCCTCCCATATGCGCTCGCGAATCTGTGTGTAATTTACAAGAAGTTCTTCTTCATCATCCAAACGCAAGGATCTGAACAACGAACTCCACAGCTGGTGTAGTGGATAATGTGTGTTCACGAATTAGGCGTTAAAGGCGACTAACCAACCTCAGTATTTCTTGCGGATTGGAACTTCCTCAGCATGTCGTCTTTGGTGAACGATGCCATGAACCTGGTGGAGCCCAGATTCCAGCCCCAGCTCTTCCGCTCCACCCTCTCCAAATCCACCGGTTTCTTCGAGGCAATGGCATTGTTACTGGGGATGGATGACACAAGAGTAATAGAACTTCCAACTTGAGGGCGAGGGGTGGTGCTGATTGCCCTCACAAAGACGAGGTGCCGCCTAAACGAGGCTCGGGATGCGAGCGTAGCGCGAGCCGACGTCGACGCCATTGTGCTCGTTTGGTTTTGCGCGCAACGCATTCACCACAAGTCGCAGTGTGAACATTGCCGGGATGTTTTGGGGAACAAAATGATGCGGTTTTTGACGTGCGACACGGTTGTGCAAGGGCATGAAACGTGAAGTTTGGAGAGACAATTTGAGACCAACTTGAAAAGCCGTGCTGAAGTGCAGTTTGTCACCATTGCGCCCCCTCGGTTGTCCCCAACGTTGATCTCCGTGTGGACGTGGCTGTCAGGAAGTTGCTGCTCAGGATGGATGCTTTGCGTCGTCGTCGTTTGGCTGCCAGTTGTGTTGTGCTCAACGTTCAGTTCGTGCCAATTTGCACGAACCCCGCTGGTTTGCCAGTCAGTCCTCACTGAAGCCAGTTCGAGGCACTGCGTTTCGCACATTGCAAGTGTCTTGTCACACTTTGGAAACGCAGTTTTTCATCATTGTTCTCATTGATTCCCATTGTTCGTTGTTCGTGCACGATCGAGGAGGTCTCGGGTGAGTTTGCGTGACCCGTGACTTTCCCAACCGCTCCTGTGGAACTGCTTCGTTCGTTCACGCACTCATCGGAATCGTGAGGGCGAGTGTGCGTTGCCTTGCAAGTTTTCCTGCGCCTCCATTGTGCCTCGTGCCGACACTTCGAGTTCAGAAATCGCGGCGCTCACTGTGGGCACGCTGCGTGCAACGAGAGCAAGCCTTCGCGAGTTCGATGGGCGGGGCATTGCTCCGACCTCCAAGTTTCACCACAGGTGTTTGGAGCCATCGAAGTTCCAACGCACAACGTGAGCACTGTGACCGCTGCTTTGCACGGCCACGTTGGGATGACACTCAAAAAGACTTGGTCACTTCGTCGTGCACCCGCCTGCGCTCATTGCTGGTTTGTGTGGAACGCGCGATGGAAGAAACAAGCAGGTGTGACGTGAGCGCTGCAGCCGCAGCTTTGCGCACAGCTGCATTGGGATGACCACTGAAAAGGTTTGATCGCCTTCACAACGCACCAACACCATGCACTCGTTTCACGTTTGTCTCGCCATCACGTGTGCCGAGTGCACTTTTGAGCACCCGCTTCCTGTCGTTGCGATTCACGCAGTGCGCGCAGCGGCCCGTGACTTTTTCAGCTGCAGTCGACGACTGGGTGCAAACGCTCTTGACTGAGTGCGTGAAGCAGTGCACACAGCAAAGTTGAGCAAGTGTGTTCGTCCGTGTGACAACGTGAACGCTGTGGCCGCCACAGCCACATCCAGACACCAGGATGACTGCAATTGAAAAAGTTTGACAAGTTGCTTCTTCACATCCGTCTCGCACAAAAAGAGTTGGAATTTGATCACTTGACGAAAAGCAAACACACAAACCTTTGTCGTGGTTGCAAGCAGGACACTGAAAAAAACCCTGCGCGTGCACAACAAAAAGTTTGCGTGCGCTGCCATGTCACATCGCACTTCACAACAAGCTGGTGCAGCGACAAGTCAAAAGCTGCGCACGTGAAGAAACTTGGGTTCATGCCATTTTCCCGCACAACAGGAATCAAATTGAAGCTCCCAAGTGTTGCCACTTCGTGGATGCGCGCCATTTGTGGTGTTGGCAACCTTGGGACACAATTCGTGATGTCCCGAGGGCAACGCACACAAGCAGATGCCACATGCGACACACGTGACACGCTGCAGAACATGGACCATCTCTTGCAATGCAGGAAATGCGAACCTCAAAGACTCAAACTGAAGCAACAACTGATGACGGCCATCATGGACCGCAACGACGAAACAAAACGCCTCTCAAATTATAAAATGCAGAAAAAAGAGCTCGCACTGCTGCGCGCAAAGCACGATGTGACCGACACCAAATTGCAATGCTTTCTCATGCATGCAACGTGTGACACTGGAAACAAACAGACACAACTTGAGCGCTGTAGCCGCTGCTTTGCACAGCTACATTGGGATGACCATTGAAAAAAATTCAACATTTCATCACATCCGTCTTGTGGTTCACAGTAGCCAACTGGCTTGTTGCAAATCATGATGCAGTACGCCCGTGGCGTGTGAGATGGATGCCATGATGATCTCTGTCTCAATTTCATTGCATGATCGATGCTAGATGATGATCGCAAGGCGTTCATGCCTGCTAGCCTTATTGCATTCACTTTGTAGTTTGATCATGCTCCATGTTTCTTCAACAAAGCAACAAATTCTTCTTTCCCAGACATTTGCGCTTGTATTAAGGGTGTAATTCTATCTTCTTTTGTCCCTTTAGGGTCGGCTTTCGCCTCTAACAACATTTTGACGAGTTCAACATCCCCTCTCAAGCCCACAGCAGATTTGAGTGCTCCATTGATTATGCCATTGTCGTTCTTTGCGGAAAGGTTGACATTTGCTTTTGCCTCTAAATGTTATGCAAAGAGGACTAATAAAATCGCAGAATGAAAGTTGGAGGCCAATGAGAAGGTGTCAGGTGAAACATGAAAGGATTTTCACCTGCATAAGCAATTGATGTATGATCTCTATTATAAACTGAATTTCCTACTAAGTCAATATTAGCTATCGCTCTTGAACTTAGTAAGTGTAAAATAGTGTGCATGCAAAAACGTGAATGTCACGTACCAATCAGCAATTTTGAAAGCTCGATGTTGCCATTAAAAACAGCAACATTTAATGGAAACTGTCCATCCTTGCTAATGTGATCCACAGGAGCCTTAGCTTCCAGAAGCATCTTCACTAAGACATCCTTGTCGCGGCTTATGGCATAGCCCAGAGGATAAACACCCTTCGAATCTTCGTAGTCGAGCTTTCCATTCAATTTGAGAGTTTTTGCAACCTCTGAAACTTCACAATTTTGCACCTCATACAAAAGTTTTTTCCCATCGTTGTCCTCCCTTTTGTACACTTCCAGAGCCAGTTTTGACACATTTTTGGAGAATGCTCTTACAAGATCTTCGTCCTTACTGATGAAGCGCTCGTACTTTGTCTCCTGGTCCATGTAAGAGATTATGATTTGGTGTGGGTTTGAGAACTGAAACTTCTCGGCTACAAACGTTTTGAGTTCCTCGTAACCACAGCCTTCTGTGTTGATCATCCGAAAGGGGAAACCGAGACATTTAGCATTTAGAATTAATTCATATGTTTTGCAGTTGTTCATTGACGTTTGACATTGTAGGATTTGTACATGTGAGTGCACCTTTCGATGACAGGATGAAACATTCTGTGCTTCCCTCATAACTCAATTGACAAATTTTCTTGGAAGCTGGGCAGCCCATGAAGCACACTCAAGACAGGAACCTTTCTAGATCTGGGTCAAGGTCTAGATCTAGATCTACTTGAAAATGAGTTCCTCTTCCGACAGTCCACGGAGTTTCGGACGTTACGCCCGCCTGGTTCCGGAGTTCCGGCTGACAACCGCCCTTCTGGAGTCATGCAACTCAAGGAACGGGAAAATGAAAAAAAAATGCCTGCGTTCACTGGTGGGACATGTGGAAAATTTGAGGCCATTTTTGGATGCGTCTAGACCACACTGGACTTTCCCAGTTGAATGAGAATGTGCCATCCGAAACGGCCTGTGGGACACAGACCATGCACAGCATTCAGGAAGTTCCCACTCAGAGTGCGATGCCTTTGCGTCGCCGCCATGTTGCTGCTAGTCATATCATTCCACAATGGCTAGGTCACACCAATTTGAAAAAACCCTGCTGGTTTGCTAGTTGTTCCTCACTGAAGCCAGTTCGAGGCACTGCATTTCGCACACTGTGGGCGTGTCATGCAACACTTTGGAAATGCAGTTTGTCATCATTGTTCATTGTTCACGATTCAAAAATGCATTTCTTCCATGTGGAATCCTTGGCTTGATCACTGCCCCCCCCCCCCCCTTCGCCCAGAAAGCAGACCAAGGTGCCAAAGTGTTGTCATTGGATGCGCACGTGTCCACTTGAACGGCCCAGAAGGGTCACACTTTTTGGATTCACCTGACGTCCTGCTTCCTGACAGAAAGAAAATCAAAAACATTGAAATTCGAAGTTCAATGTTCAATGTTCGATGTTTTCCGGAATCCGTCACGGCCGCTTCGACAGCTGCGAGTTGCACCAAACGAAGCGATGATGGACACGTGATGCCATGCACACCATGCACACATGTCCATTGCAGCGAGCCGCGAGCTGACGGAGTGGGAGTCGCACACGACGCACACACACACGCCAGCAGTGGAGTCAACGCAATGGACATCGTGTGACCATGGGCACTCTGACACTCAGACACATCGCCCGAACAAGTTTGCGCTTCAGTGCCACCCGTTCAGAAGCACGCAGCCTGCCAGCCTGCCTTGACCACGAGGTCAAGGACGATGGCCCGACTGCGGTCGTTTTGCACGCGAACGGGTGTCAACGACGCGCTGCATCACTGCACCATGCCTTTGGTCGCAGAGCCGCCAAAACTTTTTCCAATGAGCACTCGCGTGCCAATGCCAGAATGCCTCCCACCGAAAGTGGCAGTGACGATGCAACATCGCGCACGCAGCGCGACGACTCTCACCACGTCGACTCGCTGTCAGGCCAACGGGGCTCACTTCGTTTTGTGCAACTCACAGCTGTCGAAGCGGCCGTGCTGGCGTGACGGGAAGCGGAGGCATTGCGTTTGGCGCACTGTTGCTGTGGAGTCGGTTGCGCAGGCATTGCCTCACAGAAGTTCCTTTCCTGAATCTCAACTTCATCATCGGGAACAAACAATGGTGCGCATCGCACAGCTGCGTTCGATTCACTCGGTCGTGCAAGTGATGCGTGCACGTGGACACGCAGTTCATCATCGAGCACACGTCCACAGCTGGACAGGACCAGAGGACGCATGCACACGGCACGCACACCTGGACATGCCAGAATGTTTGATTTGGGCGCAAGTGTGTGTCATCAGGAATGACAATGTCCACGCATGTTTTGATTTTGATCGTTCCGGACAGTGTTGCCCGTGTCATGTGAGCTGCTCATCATGAAATTGTTGGCTCATGCACGGACACACGCACATGCAGGGTTCCAGCAACGCCAGAATGCATGTCCGCAACGAACGGAACAGATGTCATGGCCAAGCCAGCCTCGCGCTGTCATTGACACTTTTGAACATCTTCGCCATGTGTTGCAAAATGAAAGAACAAAAAACCAAAGTGCGACAATGGCAACTTTTGACATCGGATGGAACGCCACAGAGAATGTTGTGGTTGTAGATTGCAACTTGCATGAAGTAATCAATGACAAGTGTGTGCCGAAACACTACTGACAAATGAACATCAAGATCAGTGATATGTGTAGCGACTGCTTGGATCATTAGCAAGCTTCATAAATCAGATAATTTCTCAAGCGAATCGTTTACAATGGAGAAGGAATTCCCAAGATGGCCTACATGAAAGAACAAACCATAGTCTTTGAGACTGCGAGTAGAAAGTAGGTACAAACAAAGTGCAATGACCGGCGTAAGTAGTGCAATTAAGCTCGCAGTCACCGAAGCCGATACCAGATTTACCCCATTGTTGTCCAGAATAGATAAACTGAAAATGAGGAGAGACATTAATAGAGAGAGGTTGTGCCCGAGGGCGACTATGCGACTGTGACAAAACTTGCTTCTGTGAATGAATAGTTTTGCTGTTCGATAGGATGGGTTTTGTGTGTGAGCTTGATGAAATACCCTGAGATATAGTCGACGTCTGGGCCGGGAGTCCCTGTGATTTTCTGCTTGATTTTATTGTAGCCTGTGAATTGGATGGTTGCGCCCTAGGAGGGGGATAAAATCAAAAAATCAAAGCTGAACGAAAACTCACTCTAGCAAAACTCTTACCAGGAGCGAATCGATAATCGATCCCATAGTACCCGCGAGTCCGCCTGGGCATAGAATGCAATGGTATGTTGGATGGCGAATAGGAACAGCAATCAGCAAAAAATCGATCACGCGAACGAGGCAACTCACCAACAAGAATGAGTCGCCATTCCGAAGCCGCAAGTGCGGCAAGAGGTGAGCCGGAGGTCAAAGCAGGATGCAATGCCCCGGCGAGATAGAAGACCAGGCCCATCCAGAGGCCACCTTTTGTGTAACATTTTTATTTAGTTTGCATGTGCAAAGAAAATGAGAGGAGAAGAAATTCGTAAGGAGAGAAACATCGCACCGAAAACAGACGCTGACAATCCCAATCTTGTGACTCCGCCATTTGTCCCCTTTGGAGAATAAGAGAAATCAAAGTGGAAGTAGAGGGGACAAGACGAGGGTAATTATTGACGAATGCTGAGTGGTGTAATATACGAATACCTTTCGCACAGGCTTGAGGTTTGTAATCAATCGTGGTTGTTCTTTCGAAAGCTGACCGAGCTGGTTATGAACAGGAAGTAATCTTATCAATAGGAAGATTTATCCAAGTGCGCCATGGCGCCCGTAAAACGATAACTGCCCAATCGCAGAGAGCGAGCAGCAAAAAGATGAAAGAATCTCGGTATATATCTTCCTCAACTTCATAAAATCTATTTTTCAGAATTACCTCCGAGGCCCATGTGTCTCCACAGCAGCACCCATAATAGCCCAAGAAGCCTCCGAGCAGACTCACAGCCCTGGAAGTGGAGGAAGTGTTCGTTGGATCCGAAATATACCGAAAGTACGACAGCACAACAGTGCAAAGATGCTCTCAATCCAAATGAAATTTTGCAAAGCTATATAATACTTGGTAAATCTCCTTTTTTGTCGAGAATAGAAAAAAGGCAAGGTTTACAGTGCTGTCTCAGGGCTAGCTGCCAGGTGCGTAAGCGGGAGGTCTTGAAAGCCTGTCGGAATAAGCAGACTTTAGTACAGGTTGGCAAATGCACTATGGATGGATAGGAGAAACGGACCTATTAATGCTGCTGATGCAACTGCAAGGATCGATGGTACTCCAGCATTACACATTGCCTGTACCCAACCGCGCTGTCCGCCCTAGGGTTTTATTTAACACTCTCGTCACATCTATTTGCAATACTAGAAACACCCTTTCGCAAGCCAGACGTGAGACACGTGTGTACCTTTTTGAAGTGGTCATCAACAGCCTTTGCAGTTTCTTTATACTGGGTGATTAGGGATGATGCGACGAAGAAAGCTGATTACATATGGAATAAATTCAGATCCCGCCCTGTGGTTTATGATGCGTGAAAACGGGACCGAACCTAGAAGGGTCATTCCGCAGCGCAGGCTTGCTCCTAGGGTGAGAGCGCCAACGATCAACCCCGCGACGGCACCAGATTTACTGAGGGCTTGTCTCTTCAATCCCCAAGCTGCCATAGCCACAGCGGCGGCTACACCGCTACCTGTTTGGACAAGGTAACCTCCAGCTGCAGGCGCATGAGCTGCTCCGAGCCCACACACTAATGTTTACGGACAATCTCTTACGCAATGCCATATGAACAAACGCAATTTATAGCACAAAAGAGGGGAAACGAATAGCTTTGTGATATTCGATGGTGTCAAGTGTAATGAGGCGCCAACACAGGGCTTGGGTTATTAGACAAGCCAAATATAATGTTTCTTCCGAAGCACAACCTAGGACCCCGGCGCCTGCGACCTTCTTCAAGGCCCGAACCATCTCGAATTTGGGGGTCGGAGCATTGGTAGCCCCATCTAAAGTGTCAGACCCCGCAGATTTGGGTAGAGAAAGGTGGAAAGGGCGTAATGACTTCCTGCTTCGAGACACAATGGAAGAGGGGTATGTGTGGAACGATGCCGGGATTAGGGTTCCCCTCTTCCCCAAAGCTAAGGAAGAGGTCTTCTTTCCCCCCGTGAGAATGGCTCTCTGGCCTCCCCGAGAAAGCGGCGCGGCTGAGGCGGCGAGCAACGGCAAGGTCGCGAAGAGCACGGTTGGGACAATGAGATGGACCGCGGCCATTGTGGGCAGATGCGAGACACTGGTATGTGAGGAAACAAAATTTTGGTAATATTCCGGTATGAAAGACTCTTTTTCACTTGAGAGATATGCCATGTAAGGATCCACACGCACAGAACAGAATTTTGGACTTTGTGACCGGGGAAAACCCAGAAAAGTCTGCCAGACGGGGGCCCCGGTTTTTGGAATATGATCGGGCGAAAAGGATGGTCGAATCTCAGATTTCGGATATTGAGCCCGATCAAATAAAGTAGGGGTTTATTACTCTCCGACAATTTGAATGGGGGTAAGGAAGGTGAAAATTCAGGGGTTTTGTGCATAATAGGTGGGTCTCCGACATAGAGCTACTCGGGCGACTAAGGTACCGTATCCGGGTTGAAAAGAGCACAGGCTCGAGTTGGAGGAGGAGGTGTGAATTAGATCATTTTTCAAGCTTTAAATATCATAAATATGTTCATTCAATATTTTCAAAACGAGATAAATTCGGCAATGTCAATAATTTTTTTTCTGTATTCGTATTCGATAAATAATCGATACAAATATGACCAAATACTAGCGACCAAGAAAGATACATTGTTCGAAACATGGAGATGGAGAACTACACCAGCTGGTATGAGCGTAACAAATTAGATGTGTGCACTTGCATCACCAGCCACACACTGATGTAAAGGCTACGGATTTCATATCTTATCCTTGCTCTTGTATCCTCTTCCCCATTCTTTCAGCTACACGGTGGAGGGAACTTTTGAAGAGATAGACGAGGTATTCGCATTCTACGAATCTCTGGTCCCTTTTCCCGGGTTTTAACTCACATTCGGAACTTTTGATATATCTCTCTAAAAGGTGCAGGACATCAACGTTAGCAGCGGTACCGTCTGAGAGCAATTTGTCACAAAGATCCGTTTTCTATTCCTCAAAAAGAGCCGTAGGACTGATCCTAGCAGCTCGCGTTCTGTCGAATAAAACGTCATCCTCCTACGGTAGCATCAGATCTAGACTAATTTCTTGTTCCCCTCTCCCCCCCTCCCCCCCTCCCACCCCCATGTTCCCACATTCTTAATCGAAATCGCTGGCTAAGCGTATGTGGGAGCATACTCAGTCATCGTTGAAGAAGGTGGGGAAGATGCGTTGGCACGTTCGCAGAAGCAGCAGCAGCAGCAGCAGCAACAACAACAAGAAGAAGAGTCAGAACTGAAGGGGAAGGCGAACGACAAGGCTTCTCCTGACTTCAAGATCACCAAATGGGCGGAAGGACACCAAAAGTAAAACCATATTTGTGAGACCAATCGACCAGAAATAAAACAAACACAACCACCCAGGCTGCTGGCTTGTGGCAACATGGAGCGCAAGATGGAGCTTCTTGGTCGCCTGAAGGAAGAAATTGAGGCTATCGCCGTGCCGATCGCACGCGAAATTATCGACGAAAATCACAGGGAGTGGAGACTGCTCCTCGAATCTACCAATCAGAGTGGTATAGAAAAATGACAAAAACGCTTGTTACTGCCATCCTGACCTTGATCTTTACTCTCACAACGTTGAAATCTCACGCAGTTGCGAAGGAATCGAAGGAGACTAAAGTGGGGAAGATAGAGAAAAAGCCGAAAAAGTACCTGCCGGCTGATGTAGGCGGGGTGGCGGGAGGAACGAAATGTAGGGACTAATCAACACAACCACGCCGAAGTGCATAAATAAGCATAAATCCACTCATATATGCAACTTCTAGTATTTCAGCGTGTAGATATCCAATTGGTCGATCAAACTTTAATGATACGAGTACATGTACGTATGATTCAACTCCGCCGCCGTAATCGCATCGTCAGTCATCTGCGAAGGCTTTCTTTTCAAGCTGGCCACCGATCCAGTGGTAGGAATAACGAATACACCATTAGGGAGGAAACAACCCCTTCACTTACAAGGAGCAGTAGCCATAGTAGCAGCGCCGAAAAGCCTTCCGTGAAATGCCTCACTTTTTGAACATAGTCCTGACCCACTTCCTCTGCAGGTCGGCAAAAACATCCATCTCTACGGGGGGGGAGCGAAGCCAAGCCTCGACAGGGCTGCGAAGGCTGCTGCGCATGAGCTCCACGGTGAATATTTTGCATTTTCGAACGAGGGCCTATCTCCCTTCATGTCACGCCCTGGATCTTCACCATAACTTCATCATCACACACACCTTTGATTGGTCGCTGCATTCTCTTCACCAGGGGCAAACAGCTTCTACAGCTACTTTCTACGGGAGGGGATCGATATACAAGTGCCTTGGCAAACAATCATCGATTACAGAGGTGCATGTCGAGGAATGAGTGTCGTAGACGGAGATATGTGCTGGGCTGTGTGTGTGTGTGTGTGTGTGTGTGCTGTGCGCGCGCGCGCGCGAAGTTTACATTCCTCTTATTCGCATTTCCCCCATTTCTATTTCACCTATTTGTCTTCAGGGTTCCGGATCGTCGCGATGCCGCTCCTCCCTTTGAAGAATAGCGAACTCATCTACGGCTCCGACGACGGGGGTAGGGCGTCACGTCCTAGCAATCCTGCAGTATTAACATTGTACTCCTATCATCTGCTAAATGGGGGTTACCCGTGTGTCATCCTCATCGTTGGATGGTACAATGCTTCCCCTTTCTCGCCAGTTGGGCCCTTCGTTATCGTCACGTTCTTTCAAACCTGCCCCCCCCCCCCCTTTCTTCCCCTCCTCCTCTCTCTCTCTCTCTCTCTCTCTCTCTCTCTCTCTCTTTCCTCTCACCCAGGGCGCACGGTGCACAACTCAGACAAGTCATTCGGGGAGAATATCCAGAAAGCGGCCAAGGAGCTGCATCTAGGTCAGTCCTCCTCGTAGACCTGAGCATGTATATATATTATATATTTATATATAGTATATATATGTTATAATATCCTACTTAATATGGCTGCTTGCGTGCGTACATACGTGTGTGCCTTTTCATACAATGTCCATGCAACAAGACAGTTGCTACATCTGGCTTTGGTGATAAGGACAACACAGTCAATGCTACTATTACTACCACTACTACTACTACTACTACTACTACTATTCCCGCCATATTATTCTCCATGTATAGACACACGCACACACAACACACACACACACACACACACACATAGCACAGAGATATGATTTCCGAACGTCGTTTACACGTCGTTGTCCACTGAGTGAGATCTCTACCGCAGCGGTTCATCAATCGTGTGGCAACGTGAAGGTGGCGACGGGGGGCGACGTGGAGGGCCATCGAGTCACAGCTGGAGCTGGGGGGGGGGGAAGGGGGGGGGGAGCATGAGAGGAGATTCTGAGAACAACGGCGGCACCGAGACTTACGAATACTGTAGGGAACTCTCGACAACAACGACGTGCATATCCACCTTGCGCGCGAGACTGCTCTCATGCACGCACAATTACCACACCATATTTCACTTTTGAGGACTTCCTTTTGGTCTACCCCATCTGTGATGCATGCGAACGTGGGAGGTGGGTTTCCGGACACGTTTGGCTGTCCCCTCCCCCCCTAATAATCTTTCTCTCTGCAGCTACCGATCTTGAGGGGACGGAAGATGAAAGAGGCCGGGGAGAGGGCAAGGCAGAGGATGCTGGCAGTAGCAGCGGCGACGCGAGCGCCTTCAAATACTGTACGTAAAGAGCTCTTGAGCAACGGTCAGCATGCGCAATGCTAATCTCGAAAACCATGCAGATTTGCTCGATCTGGCACGATATGCGCCTCCGGAGGATCCGGTTGTCACGTCGCATCTCCCGCGGGTCTCCAGCAGGTTGCATTCGTCCCTCCCCCGAAGTGAGCGCTTTGTGCAGGCGTCGATGCACGCACGCTTTTGATGGCTCGCAAATAGATGAGAAGTTGTTCTTTTTCGAGTTGCTGCTGGTGCTGCTGCTGTGAGTGTGCGTACCGTGTGGTGAGCCTGCTGCTGTTGATAGGATTATATTTTATCTTGTGATCGTCGTTAAACACACACGCGCGCGCGCGCAGGCGCGCACATGCTCACACGCACAATGATTCAGCGTATTTTATCGGATGCTCCGCCCTGAGTTCCTCAAGTCCCTGGCCTTCCGTGCCCAGCGACACCACGCCAAGCCCCCCGTGATCCCAGCGCTGAGCTCGGACACCCTTTCTGGGTGGGGACGGCGGCAGTCAAGACAGCACCGGGAGCACCTCAGGGCCGCCACCAAATATCTTTGTACGCAAGCATGTGTAACAACAACCGAAAGCCTGCGTGAGAAATCGAGCGAGCGTGGATTTCAAAACTAACAGGGCGCCGAAAACATCGGTGAACTTTGGTCCGGCGAGCACGTTAGACTCCCGGCCTACAGCCATACTGAGCCGCCCCCCCCCCCCCCCTGAGCTTCGTCCCAGGGATGATTGATGGATATTGTCATAGGTACGAATGTCGTGGAGGCTGCGATGGAGGAGATAATGAGGTTTGCGGACTCGATTGCCATCACGAGGCTCCCTAACGATGTGGATGATCCCTCGAAGCTGAAAATGCCAGACAACATCGACATATCTGGTATGTGTGCAGACGGGTCTTTCTATCCCTAGAATGCATCATCGTTCCTCTCCCAGCCCCTTTCGATATTATCGATCATCACCACCAATCATCAATCATCAATCATCAATCATCGATCATCAATCATCGATCATCAATCATCCTCCACCATCTTACACGCTTGCTTGTCCTTTCCCCCGGAATGAAGGCATCCTACACCACACGGGGCTGCCAATCAGGCACCTGAAGCTGACGCTGGAGCTCACATCGATCGAGAGATTCCTCCGAGACGAGAACAACCAGCCGCCGCCCTCCACCGTGCTGTACAGCTCAACGCTCTCCTCGATGGATATCAAAAAGGCGAAAGCAAGTAGCAAACGATGTGTACACATACACAAACACACACACACAGACACATATATAATTATGTACACACACACACACACACACACACACACATATGTATACATAGGATATAGAATATGTGCTTGGTGCACGATGCCATGTTACGATGATGATAGTGATGCACACGCCCAGGCCTTGTAAGGAGCAGGATCATGGCTGAGGTACTCGCGCGCTCGCTGAAGCACATCCTCCGAAAGCTTTT
>ADNK01002041.1:0-27500 GCA_000320545.1 Bigelowiella natans CCMP2755
GGTGCCTGTGGAAGGTGTTCCTCCTCCTTCCTTAGCGTCCGTATCGCCCTTCCTTTCCTGTTTCTGCTCGTGCCCTTGCACGGCCTGCGAGCCAAAGTCCTGCTGTTCCTTCTAGCTGCTGTGACATTGTTAGTCAAATCGTTTCCCGTGTGTGGAAGCCAAAGGTTGTTGCGCGTAAGGTGTTCACAGGCCGAGGCGCTACGTGCACAAGTAGGCAGGGGGGGGGAAAGGCACGTTTGCTTCCTTTTGAAGAGTTGTGTTTATTTTTATTAAAGATTATATTTTTATTAAATCGTGCACTGCGTAATCATTCGCGAAGCTTTCGCGAATGCCGCCGCACGTGGGGCAGCACACTTCCGGTGTGCTGCCATGAGTCCCGCCGGAACCCACGTGCCTATGCTGTATTAATATCTACGTTATCTATATTCTATATCCGCGACAACCCCTTTGTTGTCGCACGTGACTTGTGCCCGCGTAGTGGTACGCGCTACACGCTGATGATTTTTTTGGCCCACTACTAGGCAGAGGCAGCAAACGCCACGTGTTTTAATTTTCATGCAACGTGTGGGGTCATGTACGAGCCGAAGACGTACAGTGTCAATGATGGACTCAATGACACATGCGAGTCCTGTGTGTGCAACATGCATTGACAAATGAACATGTTCACACATCGGTACTGTACATCTAGGCGCCGCACAGCGCCAACCCCCGCACACATGTGACGATGCGACGAGCTGGGATGAATCTATGAAGCTCTTCTCGTGCGCAGTAGCACGGTAGTCTAGTGCAGCATTAGCACGCAAAATGCTACAATGAATGATGGGTCTGACATGATCTGTTTTGATGCATGCCACAAGGAATCATGCGAACACGTACAGAAGTTTACGCACCTCCAACGCGTCATAGCCATTGCAACCCTCGATGCAATTGCCCTAGCTGTGTAGACCTAACTGTCCAATTCTGGCGATGCGTGATGAGTGGAACGAGGAATACATACATGTCGGTACCGGGTACGTAGCTATTAGCTCGGTGCATCAACAATAAATAAAATGACGAAGAAGACGAGCGATGTCGTGTTTATTTCTTCCCGCCTCAATTTCTCGCCATCTTTCATCTGACGTGCATCTCCATTCTTCATTGCGCAGAAGCGCACGCTCTTGACATGCTGCGGCATGCTGCCTTGAATGGTGATGAAGTAATTGTTAATGAAAATTATTTTGACCACGTACTTATGGCAACGAGTTTAAAATTTGATACCGCGTGCATAATCGATGGTTGCTTAAAGTTACAATCATTATGCGCAACTTTCGGTTTGCGCGATTTAAACATGCACTAACTTTTCTAGCTTTCTAGAGTTCTTTGGTCGCTAGTGAGCACGTATCTGTACATTTTAAAAGTATGATCTCGGGGAACTGGCCAAGATCTAACTTGTGGATAAGTTTGAATCACGTCCTAGATACTGGAGCTTTAGCAGAACTTTCATCAAAAAGCATTCCTACGCGACTTTTGGAGAGATTTTCCTCAGCTGGGGATTGGCTTTCATCAACAAGCATTCCAAAGATGGGACTCTCTAGTGCTGCACTAGTTTTGGAACGGTTCTTCTTCTGAACCTGGCTGTCAGACGCATAGCCAAACGTGGCTTCACGATGATTACATCCAGCGCCCCGCTTTCTTTTCTTATTTGCACTCTTCCTCCCTAGGTTGCATTTTGACTCTCGTCTATTTTTCCTTTTGATGTCTCCTATCGCTACCAGGATGGTGGAATCTCTTTCATTAAGGGCAACCTTTTTGTCACTAGCTTTTGAAGGTTTTGATTTCGACTTTGACTTCACGACTTTCTTCAAAGCTCGATTGCCCCTTGGTTTACTCTCGGATGTCAACAGGGCTGAATTCGGTTTTGTCGGTTTGTGCTCGGGAGTCAAAGCTTCACTTTTGAACATTCCTTCAACATGTTCTTTCTCGCTCCTGGCCAAGTGCTCTAACAATCTCCGCGGTGTACGAAATATGTACGCCATTCCTTTGTAATAGAGGTTCACTGCAAGTTTGTAAAGGCGTGCCTGCTTTCCCCTCCCGACTGGGTCGCCTCTTTGCGCAAGTTGTTTGAATCTATCGAAAGCTTTCTGAACAGTATCATCACTGCTCTCGAGCAAGTTACAAATTGCAGCCACGTCTCTCTCGGTCATGGAAATTAGATCTGGAGGCCATGACACGTGCTTCTTCCTTTCTGCTTTTCCTTTCTGGAGTATACCTTTAACAGCTCTCCTTGAGTTGTTGCAGACAACTACATCGTAGCTAACAAATGGATCAGATGAAACAATCCATCTGCCCTTACCACTCATAACCTCCCATTGCATTTCCGAATTATGATTCTTGGCCGAGCACTCATAACCGCTTCTGCTCGATTTTCCACATTCGAGTGAATGGACAGCCCAGTGGGCCCTTTGGCATTGGCCGTTGCAGTAAGCAACTTCTTTGCATCCGCCACATGTCCAAAGATTTCCCATCTTGCCACAAAAGGCACACACTTCGGCGCCGATTCCTTCTCCTCTACTCTCCACCCGTGGTTCCCCTCCCCCCTCCTCCCCGCAAACCGCCTTCGATTTGCGAACATCGCTCTTGATTGGACAAACATGATTCATTCTCTGCTTTTAGGTGCTAATCTAGCAGTGGGGAATGAAGGTCCTTTCGGTTTTGTCTTCTTCTCCTCCTCCGCTTTTGTTGGTGTATGCTCGTCACTCTGGTTCCTGGGTTCTAGCGATACTTTCAGGAATCTTCTCAGATCCCGTGTGTAGCATGCCAATTATCACGAAAACACTATTTTATTTGATGTCGCACTGCGAAATCACACGGCGATGCTGCATCGGGAAAGGCTTCCTGCGCCATCGGGAGGAGGGGCCCTTCTCGCGTGCAGCGACAAGGACTTCGCGCACCCCAAGCCCGGTAGCGAAGGTTCTGGGAAAACTCGAGGTCCGAGGAGGTGAAAAGAAAAGCGAAGGGCGAATTTCGGCTGTTCCTCTGCCAAATCGTTGTCGTCGTCGTCGAGTCAGTCGTCCGCTGACATCAAATTCCACTTGGCTGGTGGCCCGTGGCAGTTGTTCCAGCCACCCCCTTCCCAACGGACGCATGCCTGGCAGGGCACTCCTCAGAACGGCAGTGTCTATGGCCATGGTAACGGTGTTGCTGCTGAAAGATGCCCTTTTTTTCTCGTGTGAGCTCTCTCTCCCTCCCTTTTCATCTAGTTGCTCTGGCTGGCTGCGGGTCGAACCCCCTCGACTGGGGTCGTTCCCAAATCCGTCTCGGGTCTTCGCTCACGTCTATTTCGAAGCTGTAATCGGAATGCACATATAGCTCGGGCTGCACAGTTCATTACATCCAGAAGGAATTCTGGAGACAGACGAGCCTTCTTAAGTGGGGGGGGAGACTTTGGTGGCGACCTCGTCGGATTAAAGACGACTGGTCGGAACGTGAATGTTGCAGCTGATATTGAACCTCAAGAACCTCCTGTAGAGAAGCACAAAGGTGTCAGAACCTTTTTGGAAGAAGGTATATACGCGTATATTTATACTTCCCTGTCTCACCTTAAAGGATTGCACACAGGATGGACAATCCTCGTGGGGAAGAACGCCGAGGATAACGACCGCCTCAGCACGAAGATTGGCAATGTAGGAAATAGCTCCAGCGATAGTATATGTTTATGTGTATATATATATATATATATATATATATATATATATATATATATATATATATATATATACATAAATATTATATAAAGTTGATAATCTTTTTTTAAAAAAAACAGGCTGATGATTTCTGGTTTCATGTGGCTGGCGTACCTGGATCGCACGTTGTTGTTCGCAACCCATACAACTATGCCGACCTTCCTCGAAATGTTAAGCCCAATATAACTTTGCGTGATATAGATATACCGAATGAAATCCCGATGAATCAGGTAAAAAATGTTGCTGCTGGGCTAGCAGCATGGTATAGCAAAGCAAAGAATGCCGGAAAGGCGAGCGTGCACTACACGACGTGTAGATATGTTAAGAAAATTCCCGGTTCTCCAGCCGGACAGGTGTGTAAGATGAATACGTGTAAAGTGGAAGCATAAAAACCTGCAGCCTGGTTATCAACCTTACGTATTTTATTTCAGGTGTTGCTAGGCAAATATAAAGCAATATCGGTTGGACCTTTGAATCCTGAAAGTGTTACGTCTGCCACGGCTACGAATCCAACGCAGAAGAAGAAATCGAAAACTTTGAAATAATCACTGTCACTACAAGATGCTATATGCCAAAATTTTGTTTAATTTATGATAAATCGAACCGGCTCTCTCGACGCAGTTTGTGCTGTGCGAATCGTAGAAAACAGTGCATACGCAGCCTTCAGAATTAAGCAACACCGAAAGAAAGACACGTGCAAGTATATATGCGGATACATTTCTAGATATGCGTGACAGTGCCCGTGTGGTAGCTCTAGAGCTGGCGGGCGAGCAAAGCTCGTGAACGATCAAGGGGTTGATGAATATATGAATGTTTGCTATATACCCTATCGCCATATAAAGCAGCTACCGCTATATATATGCTTGTACATGTACTTGAGCGTACGGCATGCTCGGGACTCGGTTTGCATATTATTAGCGCACACGCATCGCACTTCCCCCATACAGCAATATTTTATAATTTCCATACAACTTGCAGCGCTGTAGCGCGTGACAGAATAAAACTAATACGTACAATCCATGCTACTACGCTCGAGGACTGTTGAAAGCAATGAGGATCGAAGCCAGCCGAAAGGTCGGTCGGTCGTATAGTCGATCTCAGAATTCATTGATAGGTTGAAAACTAGCCTAGTTAGCATATATGCAAGATGTTGCACGATCTAGCGATGTCTACATGCAACTTGAGATCCGTCGATCAGCGACGCACTTCCATCGTATATTACTGCAGCGCTTGCTTGCATGCAGCTAAGCACATTTTGCCGCTAATTCTAATGGGACTTCTCTATAAACATTGAGTATGCAACGCTTGAAATAATAAATCGATATTCTTTGGTAACTTTGCAAGATATATTCTGTAAAAATCTACAAATATCCACATCAGATGACGCTGGCGAATAGTCTGCCTCTGCTTAAGAAACTATGAAAAGAATTTTACACTACACTGCGTGACATTTACTGCTATCTTTGCTGGATTAACGATAATTAAAATAATTTATAGAGCAGCGAGCCACTGCTAGGTTTTCGAGCCGGGAGCCACAAATTTAAAGTAGAATATCACACAAATCACGAAAATCTGCAATTAACAAAAGGTGAAATTAGGATTTGATTCGAATTGTCTTTGCGAGTGCAGATACCTCCAAAAGAATTATGAGTGCAGTGGTAAGCTTGTTTGTTGTTGCCGCTCTTGCCATTCCATCAAGCACTCGTTTCGATTCCTTTAGAACCTCTCCAGTGTCCAAAACCTGGACAAAAGCCTCCTCTTTAATCTATTTCTTATTGCCATTGTCCCCTCCCCCCTTTTTTCCCCTGGGAGTGCGAAAATCGAGCTCGTTCAATATGTTCACGGTTCTCTTACCCTGTCTACTGTTCTCTTTAGTTGTTCGCTTTGGCCTTTCAGATCACTCATAATGACGCCTCCTACAAGTTAGGCGAGGATGATCATACCTTGACTTAACATTATTTGAACACAAGCAGCACCTGTTTCTGTTGTTTCATTGAGACGTCTGATCCCTGCTTCCATGGCGCTTGTGTTGCCCGCCATAAGTTTGTTTTCCACTATCAGCCTTGGCATACGGGATTCAAAGAAAAAAAACTATCATTGATTGTCACTTTTTTGACTGCCTTTCTTGTTCTTATTTCCACCCCCTCCTTCTCTTTAAGCATTTTTTTTTGTCCTTCTCATTTTATAACCCTTGGCGCTCCTCGTCAGCCTCATTTGTATAGCGAACTAGTTCCTCCCTACACATCAACTAAGAAACCGTATCAGCAAAGAAGAATATTTTAATAAACGGTGGATCAGCAGCATTTGCACACGACGACGCTGTACCCTAGTATACTGTTCCTCAAATCGCTCGAAATCCTTTGCACAGAGCCGCATGGAGCTGAGAAGGGGGGGGGCATTGAGTATTGCAGGTCAGCACTAGAAAGGCTGAGTTCGATCTGGAAAAAGAAGACCGTGCATAGCGTGATGCGTTCGGAGTTTCATGGGCCTCTTCTTCTATCTTTTCCATCAACTCTTTTGCAGACGCGTAAAGGTCCGCTAGATGGCGTACATTTTCCTTCAGCTCGCCTGAAAATGAATGGAGAGGTTGGGGGGGGAAAGGGGCAGGGAAGGTATTTTAGGTTCCATACCCCTCATCAAAAGGAGGAGAATGAGTGATGAGTACCTGTTGCAACATGTGGGATGATATTCATCTTCCTTCTGCCTTGGCTGACCACTCCTTGGAACGTGGCGATGAGCTATGATTAAGTAATCGATGATAAGGTAAACATCTGCACGATATTCGTTGCCGTCTCTCCGTTCAAGCAGACACCTCCATCACAGCGAACATCTTGAGTGCGTTAATTAGATGAACATACCTCGTCAATAGGATCCGAGTTCTCGTCCATGCTACAAGAAATAAGTAAAGCCGGTGATTAGACGTAGGCATTGTTTTGCTATCGCTGCTCCTCAGATTAATGGATCCACAGAAACTGGTAACATGGCTTAGATGTGGATACAGGGGCGGGGTACAAACCTATCATCCATCTCGCCGCCTCTGAGCGGGTCCATCCGGCTCATCGCCACAAGCGTTCTCTCTAGCGGAATCTCGACATAAAAATTCCTCGGCTCTTGACGGAAAATATCCTATATTTTATTTCTACGACAAAAATGATTTCATGTCGCAACATAATATCACCATTGATTGCCTTCATCGTGGAATTATAGCCTTAAAACCAAAACTCGCGGAGATGATCTTTTAGAATAGAATACTGGGATATTATATCGATTTTAAGATACATTTATGCTTCGAGGTATGACTTAAAACTATTAGCATCAACCGATTAGTCCAGTCCCATGAGCGGATCTTCATACCAGAAACATCTACGTAAAGTTTGGATATGTCGGAGAGATAAAATGCCCAGACGGTTCTGTTTTCGTTGTCGCAACGTAAGGACACAGGGAGATTCCCATTTTCGTCGGCCGCCTACCCGAAAACCCAACCTCACCCCCTGCTACCTCGGAACACGCCACTGTGCTGTTTATGCTCGTTGCCGTCGTTGGACTTCTTAGTTTGACGGGGTCAACTTCATTACGCACACATTCGGGGACAGTCTCGACGTCCGGGCGAACCCATCGCTTTCGAGCTTTGAATTTCAAAAGCCACTTGAGGGGGGCCATGCAGCAGCTGCCCATCGGAGCGGCCAAAAGCAAGGCTTCGAAAACGAGGAAGAGGGAGTCGACCGACGTTGCCTTTGTAAAAAGGTGAGTGCAGTCATTAGGGGGAGTATCTAGTGAGGGGTATAGATCATGGGGTCTTTAAGCGATAGTCGGAAAGTTCCCTTATTGGTAGTTTCTGAGCGCCGTATTTGGCTTTTGCAGGGTTGTGTTCCTTGGAACCTCATCAGGTCTAAACACCGACACCAAAATAAAATTGGCGCCTAGATTCACAACAGACATTCGTAGATTATGATGAACGGACCCAACAGACACGAAATAATACCAACAGGAAGGCCGACTCGAGAACGAAACACGTCCGCTGTAGCGTTGCAGTTGAACACGAACAGAGGTTTTGAATCAACGTCGCCCCATCACACGCCTTCAAAACTAACTTCAATTCATTCCTGGTCTCCTCTTGATACGTATGCTTCATAGCTCTCCTCTTTGACTGCGGCGAGGCAACACAACACCAGCTAATGCGCTTGAAGGTTTTGCTAAAGCATATCACCATGATGGCAGGCAGTGGATGGTGAATTTATTCGTATCCTTCTAGGGTTTGGGAGCAGGCCAGATCGATCAAGTGTTTCTGACACACCTGCACGGAGACCACTGCTTCGGCATATTCGGTAGCAGAAATCGTCGTCGTCGACACATAAAAAGTCTTTTTACAGAAGAAGACTATACATAAAGAAGTCTCTCTTTACAAAAAGAAGAAGAAGAAGAAGAGAAAATTTAGTAGCGTTTTGTAGTATCAGCAGTGCCATTCTAATCTGCTTTTGCTGGCAGGGTTTCTAAGCTCCATCGCATTGGGAGGAGTCCGTTCTGAAAAAGTTCATTTGGTACGCGATTTCCTCGATTCAGACAAGCACGAGGGCTCCCGATCACTCGCGACTAAGTGTTTGTTGCATTATTTTACGTCACAACAGCACGGCCCGGCCGGAACGCGGAAGCTGCTGCAGACGATCGCAGATTTGACGGTTATTGGAATGCATTTCGTAACGCGAGCATAAAATGCTTTTGCGGTGTTAGGAAAATGGTGTGTTTTTTTGTACTATCCACCGGAACCAAAGCCACGAGAAAGTAGTCATTTTCCTTTTCCGAAAAAAATGCATCGTATTCTGGCAGGCGTCAGATTTCAGTCACGTGTGCATCCACGAGTTTCCGTCCTACAAGCTGGAGGAAGGGGAAGAGGGGGGGGATGTAAAGCGAGCGAACTCTCCTAACCAGGAAGGCGATAGCAAGGCCAGCGGGCATCGGCAGTGTCTAGTGGAACCGATCGATTGTGGAGGAGGTTTTTTTTAAAGGAAAAAAACTTTTGTCTCTTCACTAGAATTCTTCCTGACTTGAAGATGATGATGATGATGATATATGTATATATATATATATATATATATATATATATACTTATTATTCATACGCTCGCACGCATAAGAAGTAGCTGTTTTTCCATGCAGGCATCCAGGTCATTCCACGTCGGATAAAGCACGTTAAGGTGCAGATTGCAGCGTAGCAGATGGAGCAGGGGGTGCATGCATGTGAATCGCAAGCGGAGAGGGAAGAATACGGTGTCTACCACTATTTTGCAGGAGCTGGAGACGTGGGGATATATCGTGCAAGAGGCTTCTCATCCTGGAAAGCTTGATGCGAGCAAAGGTTGCATGCAGCTTCCGGATCTCTCTTATCCTCTATCTCAATTCTTCGATTCAATTCTCATTCCGACCCCGTATTTTTCCTTCGACGTGTAGCGATGAAACTGGGAGCTAGAGGCAAACAGCTGGGCGCGCTGAAGGCTGGGTTGGACGTTTTGGTAGCCATCCTCTGCTGCTGCTCCGGAAATATCTGAATTTTTTAAAAAAAAGAACTCGTTTCCACGAAGCCTTTCATTTTGATCCGAGAACTCCCAACGATGCTCGTTCTGCGACGTAGCGCTTTGGCCAACAGAATGAGTGAAAGCTGTCTTCGCAAGCCCGATGCCTTTCGTGCGCAGTTTCAGATTCTTTGTCATTGATGCCACGCCGCTTCGCGCACGCACTGGTCGCTGCGTTTCCATTGTTTCGTCTCCACTGTACCATCCGCCCTTGCATTGTAACATGCTTTCAGGACGAAGACGGGAAAGTCATGATCCGAGCTGCAGATGTGGTCGCCTCACCGACAGAAGGCGCCAAAGTAAGCCTAATGTGGGACACGTTCGATGCAACCAACGCGAAGGAGGCCAGTATGGGATGCATGCTCTTAGTCCACGAATCGACGTTTCGGAGCAGGTTCGAGCCTGAAAGAACAAATCCCTCCCGCATCAGCTCTCGAATAGTTTTTTTTTTTTTTTGCTCTGCTGCGATTTTTTGCCTTTCCTTTATTGATCTGTGCGAATTTCTTGCAGCGAGAAGGAGAAGGCACGGCAATGGGGGCACTCAACTGCTGGTACCACGGATAAAAACAAATATTAAAAAAAATCGCTTTTTGATCGACGCTACATGTAGCGCTCACCCTTATTTTTGAATTTGAAGGAATGGCGGGACGATTTGCTGCGGAGGTACGGATAAGATTGAGTCATAGGCTTCTTGTATCATTCGTAATATTTTTTCCCACTAAAAGGTGAAGGCCAAAGCACTAGTGCTGACACACATCAGCAGCCGTTATAGCTCTGAGGAGGAGCTTCAGGGCCTTGTAGATGAAGCAAGAGAAGCAGCCTTGTCCACAGGGAAAGAGAAAGAATTCAACGTACGAATTGCAAGCGACTTCCTAGAATTACATCGCAAGAAACCTGCTGATTGCTTTGAAGTTGCATAAGCAGTGATTTAATAAAATAAATGATGGTTGAAGCTACGCAAGTAGCGCAATACCATGCAGCATTGTTGTGTATACGGCCATTTCGCAAACAGCACATGCAAGGTTTGAGCAAACCTGTTATTACTGCGTAGAGTACTATGAAGGATTTGTGCTATACACAGCATGACCATTGAAAAGATTTGACCATTTCAATATATCCGTCTCTTACATAGCGCTGCATGCATCTTGAATGGATGCATGCGTTCTGCACAGTACATGTCACATTCTCACGTACGTAGGTGTGCACTTGAGCAACAAACACGCATAGCCGCAGATTCGCTCCTTCATTGATTATAAAAATAGAAGAGCACTAAGATGCACCATATGTTACAATGCCTCATTCGTTTCTACACACACTACCGGTGGGACATTGGACAGGCACTTGTGACGAAAGTCCCAAGACTTCGTAGGTGCCGAACCGGATCTCTGAAGTGAAGGTCAATATCAAGCGTTAGCCTTTTCAAGTTAGAAAGTCTCCGAAGTCCAGAGGGTAGATTGGATATCCGATTTCCATCCAGATGGAGGATTTGCATCTCCTTGAGCTTTCCAAACTCTGCAGGGATGACTGTGAGAAGGTTATCATTAAGCCATAGCTCCTTCAGAGCTGATAGTGCTGTGATTCCTCTTGGAATGGATTTCAACGCGTTGAAATTAGCATACAATCGTCTCAGACTTTGTAGCTTCTCAATACCAGCTAAAGTCTTAAGGTTGTTATGAGCGATCTTCAACGTTTGGAGCGATTTAAGCCGGGAAACTATCGGAGGAATGGAGGTGAAAAGGTTTTCCGATATGTCCAAACACTCAAGCGAGTCTGATAGTTCCGATATGTCCTCGGGAAAGCTCATGAGTTCGTTCCTTCTTAAGGTCAACTTCCTCAGGTTTTTCATAAGCCCAAAGCCATGGGGGAGGTGATAAAGCTTCTCGCGGCCGAAATTAATCGGCAACGTCGAGTTACAGTGAATCTCTTTCACCCATCGTAGCTTTTCAGCTTCGACCCATTCGTGGGTCGCCTGCGCCTCAGCTTCCAGGAATATCACCTTACCCCCCTGGTACAATGCACCAAACGCCCCTTCCAAAGCCTTCTTAGCCTCGTAAAGCCAGGAGTCATCGTAGGCGAAAATGAGCTCGAGGATCGGCCCAAAGTTCCTGCTATTCAGGCTTCCGGCGATAGCAGCCCCCCTGCTCTGCATAAAATAGTCGTTAGCCTTGCGTCGGCAGCACTTTGGGTCGACCTCCTGGATCCACATTCGAATAGGACGGAGAGCGCGACGCAAAAAGTCTCGTGGTGTTTTCGCTCTGAATTCTGGGCCGCCATTCCTACGCTTCCGCTGGCGTCCTGCAAAACAGATGCGGTTTCGAACGTTGCGACAAGTGTCACTAGGGTTCCCGGAACGTTCTCAGAGGCACCGGGAAACTTCGGCGACATTTCGACGAAAATCTTGGGTTCCGGGAACGGACGGAAGCTAAAAAGGGAAACTGCAATGGCCGGTGGTCGGTAACGTCTAACCGTTCTTCTGCCGCACGTAATCTGCAACTGCAGCGGCAGCAGCGGCGGAGGAGGAGGGGGAAAGGGTTGACCCAGAAGGGGTTTTCACAGATATGTCGAGGCAGCACGCGTGGAGGGCTAAGCCTACGACGGTAAGAGGACCTTCCATGTGCTCCTTAGAGCAACACCTAGGTGATTATTCGTGCTCTTGTTTCCAGGACGAGAAGGAGATGATGGACTCTCTCGATAGTTGTCGACTCTATGTTCTCCAACAGCGCGGTCCCCTCAGTTTTATTGTCAAGGTTAATTATATTTAGGGAATAATGCAAAGACTGCCTTCTCTGAGTGTTTGCATCTCACAGCGCGACGGAGAAAAAGGCAAACATCGCGTGATGATCGGGGTACGCCTTGGCAACTAAGCTCGCTCCAAACCCGATCGATCATCAATAACTCCTATCACTTTGTTCTTTGTGCTGCAACCGTTTCAAGGAGAAGCAATCCTGCAGTTGCCACCAGGATAATACAAAGCTCTGCCAACATCTGTTCTTTGTGATGATTAAAGTTCTCCGAGTCAGCAGAGGTCGGTGTCGGAGATGTGACGAAGCAACTAACTTGATCCATACGATTTCATCTGCTCATGAAGCCTTGAAACTGTTTTCCAGATAACCCTTTGGTCTGGCAACTCTCGCTTGTTGACAGAGAGGTAGCAAATTCAAAGACTCGTGTCAAACGGCAGCTGCAGCCTCACGATATGTGCATTGTCAATAGATCGGTGATATTCTGGCTGGGAAGTATACAAAAAGAACAAGGGAAACCAAACCTCTTGCATTTCGCAAGAAGGAAGCTCAGACTTCGAAAGTACTCACGCCATTAAGATAGAGGTCATACCTACGTGGGCCCTTTTGTAACAATTTCGCGCTTTAGGCGGAACGGCGGCAAATTATTTCTGGAGAGCCATGTCCAATCTGCTATAGTGAAATGGTAAGAAAATAAAGAGTCACTCTCGCAATCGATATTTAACAAGGCCTGATAGATTAACATATACAAACAATCAGGAAGAAGACAACGAGGCAATCGTATTCTGTGACGTCAAATGTGGGAGGGGGTAAGAACTGGACTCAGCGCATCCATTCTTTATCTCTTATTCGTTGTTATACTAACTCTTAGAATCCATGCAAAATGTATGCAAGTCTGGGCACAGGTATCTCCGACGAGCACGATGATTTTCTGTGAGTATCAACGAACCCACGCTCCCACGTTTTAACCTAAACAGCACCGGATGGAAGAGAGAGAGCCGATATCCTGTCCCCTTTGCCGATCTGATTGGGTAACCAAACAGTCGTTGCTTACTCTTTCGATCGTAGAAAATAAATGCAACAACACTTCAGGGTGCGGACTCGATGCAGCAGATCTCGAAGGTGCTATTCGACTGGGAGAAGGGGAAACGCAACGACGCCGCGACGAGTGGGCCTGGACAAGAATCCCAACTGAAACCGGCATCAAAGCCCGTTTGTTCTCAGTGCAGAAGAACGATATTCTATCAAAGGTCGTACGTGCGACAAAGCTAGACTCCACAAAATCGAGCTGCAGGAGAATAAATGTGCACGTTACATACCCATTCTCCCGTTTGACGTTTCTTTCGAGATACTCAGCACTCGCTCGACTAACACAGGTACCGGTGTGTCGTCTGCAAAGTGCACAATCTATGCCAAAGCTGCTACCACTCGTACACTAGAAAGGCGAAGAATAAGGTGTGGGCGACTTTTTCTGCATCGCTTTGCGCGCGCCACGATGACGGACAGCCTGAGATGCCTTCTTTTCCACACCAGATGAGCTTGAAGCACGTGTTTGTGAAGCGAAAGGAAGATCAAAAAGACATGGTGCCTGGGCCCTGGACAGGGCCTCCAAAAAAGAAGCAGGATACCCGCGGTACGTGGAAGAGAAAACAAAAAACGAAAGCATAGAACTATAAAAGGGTCGAATTTTGTCAGAGATTGCGAGGGCGTTGCTGCAGATGCAGACGAGGGAGATCTCCACCAGGTGCACGATACGTTCCGTGTCTCCCTTCAACTTATACTGAGTCTTTGCCTGTATTACGTCGATGGCAGCGACTACGAGTTGCTTCTGCGGCTGGACAGGGGTTCGAAGGACATGCCAGCCTACGAATATCTTGCCTGGCATGGCCTCCCGCAGGCCGATCCCGACCCTCTCAGCAGCTGCAACATTTGCAAGTACAGAGCTCTTTCTCGTTGTTTTGATAGAATCTCTCGCGTGGCAGTGATAAATCCCAAATTGATCGTGCTCTGCTGACAGCCTGCCATTGGTGGCGAACCAGGGAGACACGCTCAAGCTGCTTCCATGTGGCCACAGGTAGTTTAGGAACAAGCAAGCACGCACTCACTGACACGCATACATATACAAATTGGATCTTGTCACGTGGACTTGTGTCTGATTCTTCTTTTGCGTGCGCAGCGTGCACGCACGATGCCTTCTCGGGGAGTTAATGTATGACATTTCCAAGCCCTGTGGAACGTGCAACGAGCCCGTATGTTAACACATTAAAAAACCGTAGATAGAGATGGGACCATGTGATTGCTTCGATACTGTATTTCCATGCCGTTTAGATTTTCCCTGGATTACTCCCTAGCAATCTATCTCTGAGAGTCAAGCGAAAGAAGCCAAAGGCTAAGCCGAAAATCCCACTCCATTCGCATCCATTGAAAGGCCAGCCGTTTTCATCATCATTATCAACATCAACAACAACAACAACACCATCTGCACCAGCGGCAAAAGCACACCCTCCATCCTTGCTGCGCGGTCCAAGGAATGACCTGTTGCAAATGGTCTCCATTCACGGTCAATGTATAACACGAACGAGCGAGTCCAAACGCTCACGGTCATACGGTCGCGCACAAACATCCTCTCTTCCCGAGATCAAGTCTGCGGGGGGTACAAGGTTAAGAACACGGTCTTTACAGCCCGCTCGTCTCCATCCTCGGTAGTTTCAGCACATCACAAGCAGTTAGTAGGATAGGGGTAGGGATCGAAATAAGTCTTAAAATCTTTTCCATTCATAGAACCGTAGAGCCAATGGACTCCAATGGAAAGAAATACCTATTTTTTGTACCCCCCACCGTGCACTGCTTTTCAAATAGTCCCCAAGCTGCAAGGAAGGCTTCGACTCCGCCACTCCCTCACATTACGAGTTCCGGTCGCCGACGAACTTCCTCAGCTGTGCGCCCCGGCTTGCAATCCCAGAATGGACGACATGTAGCTCTCGAGATTGGAACTCCGAGTCGTGCCCGGCCTTCACATGTTGCTCGAACCATACCCGCCAATAGGACGCGAATAAAACGTGGAAATTCAAGGAGGCGAAACAACGATTCCGGTCCCAACAACATACTTGTACATATGCATGTGAGTGTCTTTCTTTCTGTGTGTCTGCGTATCAGCGTTCGAATTTCAAAAATATACTGTTACATTATAATTTGACAGCATGAGATACGTACTGTAGTGCGTAGCATGTGTGTGTGTGTGTGTGTGTGTGTGTATGTCAAGCATTTCGTAAACGGGAATCAGAAGAAACTTATGAAGATATTGAGGAAAAGAAGAAGAAATTATCTTGTAACATTGCTATTTACGAAGATCTATGTTGTTACATATCTAGCATATGCTCACACCCAACGGAACACTGAAGGTGGCAGGGGCCGCCCACCTGGAGTAATATCGATTGTGGGCCGAACCTGTACTGAAGAGACAAATGGCAATGGCTCCAGAGGATGATTCATCGGATCCACGGTCCTCCCCGCATCGTCGCGGCATGAACACGCTAGCACGCATGACGGAAGTTTCTGTGTCGATGAACTACGCTATAACACTCTAGCACTACTACTATAGACTACTACTCATGTTTGACGCAGCGCTAGAACGCAGTCAGCATCGATCTTCGATTCTACGCATATACCGCGCCTAGCAAATCTGCTGGCTCAGCTCATGTAGAATGAACAAGAGCACAAATAAATAAAGCTCGCTTGCATTGCTCTAGCTAGTCAAGCTAGTAGTAGTAGTGCTAGAGTGCTTGCTCCTACACTGCGCTCTACTAGTCGATCATTGCTAGATTTCCATGTCAATCATCGTTGTGCATCTCATTTTGAGGATGATGCGCATTTGCAGCTCGCCACAAATGGCACATGATTTGCATGCATGCTGTCGGCTGCTGCGAGCGAGCAATGAAATCGGTTCAGAGAGCAGGCAGCGAGCAAAGAAATCGGTTCTGCTTGCTGCAATCAGTACGTAGCGGTAATATTCTTGTGAAGCTGAACACATTTTGACATTTTTTTTACTACCAGAGACTAGATGCTACGTGTATCTTAAACAGTAACACAAATTTGTTAGCATAAGCTTCGAACCCATCCTGCAACTACCATTTCAATTGCTCCGTCGTTCAAATATGAGCTAGTTTTCCATTTCGTGCCTTTCATTATAATTGATTGTTTGGTCTCCCAATATGCTATAGATTTGTTTTCCCAATGGCGTCTTAAAGTTGACATCATTTGGTGTGCTATACACTTGACTAGGAATGTAAGAATACTATTTAACTTTGTGGGTTGAGGAGAGGCCAACCAAAATTAGCGGTATCGAATGAAAACGGCATTGGAGCTCCAAATATGTCATTATCCCCCTTAATATTCCTAATATTGGTCGGCATGCCAGATGGTAGTCGAAGTCCGCCACTTGATTCATGTTCTTCTTTCACAGTAACTGAACGCGTCTCATTCCCGGAACTCTTTGTTGGGAAATTTCCATTATCCAGATTATTTCGAAGGGTTTGAAGCATATGAATGGGAAGAATTTTCGTGTATTGTTGTACAACGCCTTCAAGGCGGGCATGACTCTTCGCAAGTTTTGCGTAGTTCTTGCTCAATTCTTTGATAGAACTCCGAAGATCGTTCAAAATGCTCTTCTGTGTTGTCTTCTTTCGAATCTTCATCAATAGATGCTTCTTTCCCTTGCGAAACTGGGGATGCTTGAATCGGTAGTGTCCTTCTCTAGCCTGCTTTCGGCTACGAAATCCATACATATTTAAATTTCTAACGAAGGAGCGAAATCGTTTGGTTCTGAAGTAGCTTGGAAGGATTTTGGCACAAAAAGATTCGGAATTTTTAACTAAGAATCCGTTTCCATCCTCTGCCCAACAAATTATGTGATCGGTGTGCGGGTCGTCAACCATCTCGTAAGTCTTCCCAACGAGTGAAGGAAACTCGCTTTCAGTTTCCTCTAAAGAGTCATCGAGCATGACGTCACATCCTTTTCCGTCCCCCTCGCCCTCGGAGTTGAGGTTTAATCCATACTCCGAAAGATCTAAGTCGGTTCCTACGCCATTTGCATTCAAAGAAGGAGCCGTTTGAAATTTGAAATCGGCGTGAGGCTTTGGGGTTGGTGGAGGGAGGGCTTTGGAGGTCATTTGGGAGTTTGGTTTGTCTGGGTCCCCCTTCGCTGCACTCTCTCTCTACTTTTCCTTTCATCCAGATTACTTTATTCACATTAACGAAATAATTACTAGATATTATTGTATTAATATTTCCATTGACTATGTCGTACTACATTATAGCACGATAAAAAGGAGCCTACGCATTCTTAATACTGTTGTTTATGAATCTGAAGAGGAACTTCGCGTTAGACATCCTTCGACAAAGCTAAAGCATCGATTTTACACTTTTATTCATGATGTTTAGGAGTTTTCTTTCTGGTTCCGGGGATCCCGATGTTCGAATTTGTCTCTTTCAGCCGATGAATTTCCCCGCCCGAAACCAGATGTACCAGGATACATTGGTCTACGACAAGTATATTTTGCTTCTTCAGTGGTAAAATATGTTAGATTTTGATCAATGTTTGCCGTAGGTCACTTTCAGTTCACGATCGCAGTCCACTGGTGGCTGTAGCACAAGCATCATTTTACCGAAAGTGATCCAGAAATCTCCGTGTACACGTCAGGCGGAGAAATTCTGGTTTCTCAAAAGAACTTTACTGTAAACTTCTTTGCCCAAATACCCTATTACAGTCTTTATGAAGAATGGCTGCATTTCGTTCATCGATAGATCGATTTTGATGTCGTAGAATGAAAAGGCATATATCAGATATTGCACGATGAAGTACAAACTTCATCGATAAAAGAAGTACGAATTACTCGTCTCTTTCTTCTTGACACAACCAAGCAAAGGGTCTCCCGCCAAAAATGAGTTTGTAAACTGGATGAAGGAGATTTCCATCATGCGGTAATGAAGATGTGGTGTCGTATACGATAACAGGTAAAGGTCAAGCAAATGGCGACCGAGGCGGAAGGACTTGTTGAGGCCTTAAAGAGGACCTCCTTCCGGCCTCTTCCCTCTCCAAAGGCGCTTCAATGGATGTATCAAATCAATAATCCACGGACTCAAGAATTTTTGAGATGGTTCCAAACGAACGTAAACCAAGACAACATCTTAACACGTACAGAAAAGGCTGAGTATCTGAACTTGGAGGAAAAAAAATTGCTCAAAGGTAAGGAGGAGCTGAAAAATGCACTCGATATTGCGCTATCTGAAAGGAAAGAAACGTCTGCATCTCTTCAAAAGGAAATAGCAAACCACGATGACGAAATTAAAAAAGCAGAGCGCCAACTCAAACTCCTTGTGCAGCAACGAAATGCTCTTACGGAGCACAATGGCTTGCTTAGCTCTGAGCTTGAAAGACAAGAGTCTTATCGTAAAGAATCCATGTCCAATATGCGGAAGGCTGAAGTTACTTCACGCCATGCATCTGAAAAATTCGATTCTGAGCTAAGAAATCTCGCTGGTGGATGCGAAAAATATAAATTGGATTTTATCGAAGGAAAAGGAAGGGAGCAATCCAAGACCAAGTATTTATTCCAGATGAACTTGCATGACTATAGAAACGCAGAAATTGGTTTTAGTAAAGCCCTCAACCACTATTGGGGTCGCCAATTTCACCCCAGCTTTGAGCAGGAACTAAAACCAAAAGATGATGCATCTGAGTTTCTAGATTTTGCGAATGTTGAAACGACCAGCCTCTCAATGGGAAAAGAAGAGAAAGCAGCCCTAAAAGAAGTTTGGCGAGAAATGATTCGTTTACAAGGAGTGTATAAAATCAGCATGGCTCAATGGGTACGCGCTGGTGAGGAGTTAGCAAAAGTTTATGCTGGCGACAGAGAAAAACAGCAGGGAAAGTTAAGGAGGGATGGTGGAATAATCGCCTTGGACGGTTCTGAGATTGATCAACTGAAACTAGAAAATGAGAAGCTCGAAAAGAAGCGAGATTCTCTCTACACGCAAGTAGATATCCTTTTGAATGAATTACAACAACTCCAGGTTCAGCCTGTATTGCTTGGAAACTACCAACTGAAGTGCGCTCGATATAGATACTACAGCGAAAAGCTGAGGTACCTTCGGAAATCTATAGTTAGCCAAATCGCACGGAAAAGAGTCTTGATCAAAGGATTGAAAACTGAGCAAAGTATTTTGCGAAAAGCCTCAACTTTAGTAAGTGACCTCTCCCGGTGCTTGGAAGGTGAAGGTGAAGCTCAACGTGGCAGAATCTCAGAATATAAGAGGCTCAGCGAAAAGAACCAAATGAATCAAAAGAACACCATTGATGCACGTGATGAACTAATGAACACTGTGAAGTCTCTTATCAGATCTAATTCCCAAGAGGTCTCCATTGGATCAGACAAATTCGTATCGTATAAAACGTTAGAATCCCTAGTGCGACGGCGCCTACTCTCCACTACAAATGAAGAGATTCTAGACATAAAACAACGCCAGGAAACTCTTCTCGAAAAACGTATGGATACTTTGTCGAATTTACTTTCCAAGACATTTGGGCTTGAAGATGTACAACTTCACGGCCGATGGCCAAAGCCTGAGAATTTTTCGCGAGTCAGCTTACATTCATTGCAACCAAAACGATTTTTACAAAGCTTGGATAGTTTCGACAAGTTGCAAAACACATTACACCAAGAGGTTGCAAATCTCAAGGGAGAATTTAGCGCCATTCAACAGAAATTGAACGCCAATAGAAGTGACACGAGAATTCGGAGGGGACTTTTCGTTAACTTTTTCACTAAACGGGATAAGTTGGCAGCGGACTGGGAAGAAATGAAAAAACGCATCGATGCCCAGACTATTTAATATATTCCCAAACGTACCCTCACTAGCCTCACCAAGCTGTACATATGTTAGCAACCTAACTTGTCTGAAAGCTGCGCACAAGGCCTGTCATCGCTGCTTATGGTCGCATGCCACGCATCAGCGCTGGGGAAAATGCACTCTAGATATGTCCGGGTGTAGTATAGCTAGCAGCACGCAGCATGCTGCGTCCTTGCAACGTTGCAGCAGGAACTCTGCCCATCGACGGCTGCGGATGCACAATGCTAGCGCGCATACCTGCTACCTGCCTTATGCTAGCTTGATCGCAAGACCTAGCTTGTGGAGGAGCACATATATATAGGTACGGCGGGACTCCGCAATCCGCAATGCATAAAATGTGGCGCTGGCTACGCACAATCAAGCATCTAGCTGCGATAGCCCGCTGCTTACATATGCTTTTTATGTATATCGTCGTATCTGGCATGCATGTTTGCAATGATTGCGTGCAGCGACGGCACATGTATAGAGGCTACGTGTAACGTACGTATATCATCTTTATTAATGCTTATTAGCACGTCAAACAGATTTAATGGTGTTAACGACAACCCTTGCTCTTGTCTGTGCAGCAATAAGTAGTCTAGTAGTACCTGGAGTATAAGCTAGGCGATTACATTTAAATTTCTTTGATTTAATGGATATGACAGGGATATATTAATGAACGGCATATTCTCCTCGCCAACGTATAAGACTTGATGAGAGGAAAATCTTCTAATAAACGAGTCATCATCTCGCAAATAGTTCAAATTATAGATGGAAAATGTGCCAGCACTCCAACTACAATGATGAAAACCAACATACTAATAATTGCACGATGCTCCGGCCTGATGAAACACACAACACACACACACACAGTATTAACAAACACAACACAATACATAAACGCTGTAAGACTTACATCATGAACAAGACGAAGCCTAACGCCAAAACAAAGCCCTGAACATTTAAGACTCGTTTAGGTTTGATTCCGAATGAAAATATTACAAGAAAAAATCGTACTATAAGATGGATGGGAGAGTTTCTTCTCGATGCCAGGGCTATGTTCGGCTGCGACAAAGAGCATCGTGAGGCAAGGAATACGTTTCTAATGAAAGCATTATACACACTGGCTCATCTGGCTCGTCTTCTGGAGGTGGAAGCATGGCCATGAGCTTTTGGCGTGTAACTCCATACTTTTTCGCGTCCGCAAAATAGGCCCTGACAAAAATTTTGATGCCTCCGTTAAACTCTGGCTTCAACTGTAATTGTAACGCACGCACGCGACACAAACACACACACACGCCCGCGCGCGCACGCACACAACTCAGAGTCGTGGAGTTGATATCCGACCTAACAAAGTCTTGTTCATTCTTATACTCGTGGAACTTCCCCGGGAGGAATTGCGCTGTTCTGTCCGCAAATTGCCTGAAAAGGTGCGAGAGGGTTACAAAAAGAACAAAAACGGATCGGCAGGAGACCAGAGGCTGCTCTCCCAACTTCTGGATTCAAAACCAAGGAATTGCAATCGCTAGAATCATCGGTATCTTCAGTATCGTTTTAAAAGTTCGCGTGGATGGATGGATGCTGTCGTTCAGATTGTTCCCTGAGTGCTTTGTCGACCTGCCGTCTTGCAACCGGATGCAGATGCACGACATGTTGTCCTTGCTTCCATGGTGCAGAACCTCGTCGAGCAATTCGGCAACGATCTGAAATGAGAAAGGGAGAAGGGAATGGTGGTAGTAGTAGAAGTAGAAGTAGCAGTAGTAGTTCCAAGATTATTAGAGAAAATCTTCGTTTTCATTCACGAATGGCAAGCTCCTACCGCTGCCGGATCGCGCCTTCGGTCCTTCTGCAAGCTCTAAGTATGTTTATCAGAAGTATGTTATCACACAATTGCGTATTTCCTCCTCCCCTCCCCCTCCCTCCTCCTCCTCCTCCTCCTCCTTGTTATGAATAAACTGTACAACCTGATGAACGAACTTTGCCACTGCCTCGCGTGAGAGCTGCTCGAAGAGGCCGTCACTAGGGGAATGATGTGGGCAAGGCGGCAACATCGATAATCATCTTTCGATCGGTCAAACAAAGGTTGCAGTGAAGGAAAACTCAGCTCTGTCGACCTACCAGCAGACAAGGAGAGTGTCGCCCTCGTACATGATCTCGTTCGTGACGTCGGGCACTGCGATTACTTTCTGCTCGTGATAACTAAGAGCCGAGTTGTTCTTGTACGACCAGTCTCTGTTTTATTTCGCACCACCATCGTAATCATCATCACCACCGCCATCGTCCACCATTCGAACGCAGACTATCGTGGGACAGAGGATGAAATAATTACCCGAAGGCTCTCGAGAGCGCCAACTGCCCGTCCACGCGATTTTGCTTCACGAAGCTGCGGATATGATGCAATTGAGGGTGAAGACGTCGCAAATATATCGGTGAAAAATCTCTAACCCGCCGGCCATGTAAATTCTTCGCCTTTCGACACTGTTTTCAGGCTTGTGGTCCATAGTCAAGGGCACCATGCGCCCGTTGCTGCGAACGATTAGCGCGCGAGAATCACCGACGTTGCACACCGTCACTTTGTAGCCCTTCTTGGCTCCTTCGGCCCCCCCCAACGGTTGACACAACGCGAAAACACAAGTAGAGCCTGCCCCAAGAATGATGGATGATCGAATTTGATTAGGTTGCGTCATAAATTATTGTTGTCGCTACACAAGGGAATACACGCACAGACACGTTTATACATACAGGCACACGTTCTTTTGCGCTTTGCTTTGTGCATATTTTGTTTAAAATTCAACTCTGACCATCCAGCCGAATATCCTGATGCTTGAGGAATTTCTGGTCGAATTGAACAAGGGCATCGGTCTGCACAAAAAAACAGGTCATGCGATTGATTCTGCAACCGATGGATTCCTCAAGGGGAAGGAGCATAGGATGATACTTCACAACTACCAGTTCTTTCTTCGATGTTGGATCCTTCAAATTGCCTATCACGTTCGGGAGGTGGTCCTCGAGAAACTTTGAGCATTTACTCCCACGATGGCCGTCTAGAGAAGGATACAATGGATAGGAAGGAATGGTCATAATCTCTCTCTCTCTCTCTCTCTCTTTCTCTCTCTCTCTCTCTCTCTCTCTCTCTCTCTCTCTCTCTCCTTCTCTCTCCCCTCTCCCCCCCCCTCTCTCTCTCTCTTTCTCTCTCTCTCTCTCTCTCTCTCTCTCTCTCTCTCTCTCTCTTCTGAATGAAGCCATAGTGTCGACTTACCGTAGACACCGAACATAGAGAGGTTACGATGCTTCTCGCTAAGCTTAAGACGAATAGTCATTGCATCTTCCATGTGAATTCTCCATCCTGTACCACATACAATCTTGTAAAGTCCAGTCCTGAGACTTCCAGCATCGGTCGAACGATGCGGCAACCCATGATAGATCAATCTATGCTCTTTTATTATACCGTGCATCTCCGCAGCACCGACGTGGTAGTTCTCATTCCCCGCACGTTTCAGTGCTTTGGAAGTCACTGGATGCGGCAAAGTTGCGCCCTATGATATGGTCCAAAGGGTAAACAAGTTGATTCTACACGACCAAGGTAGCAAATTATATTTAAAACTTAGGCGCGTGCCACCATGTCAATCCTTCGTTGAGGCCCCTTCCGAAGTTCTCTCTCGGTGATGTGCGTACACTCTCCACGTTCTATTCCTTGTCACCGTCTCCGTAGGACCACTTGTCGACGCGCTTGTGGCTTCACTCTCCCCTGCCTGTGCTCGATCGCGCTTGGTTGAAGGTGAAGAAGCTGATGATAGATCTAGTTTGCCGCTTTATTATCTCAATTTGCCAACATTTTCCTCGTTAAAACACATTGTGTTTCACACCAGCGACATGCCTCAACACCGGGAACAGCTAGCAGGAGGCAGGAGGACCACGAGCAGTCCGCTGGGCTCGCAGAAAGGAAGCTGCCTATTAGATGTTTCTGGCTCGAGAAGTTGCCATGGTCTCCCAGCAGGCGAGGTGCGCTTGAAGGGGAATTTAGGGCGTTTTCAGGTTGTCGCAGGTCATGATGGACCGGTATTTGGGACAAATTTGACACAGCCCCTCAAAACCCTCCTAGAGCTGAGCAGCTAGTCGGAAGGGTGGGGGGACACTCGTCTTACATGCCTTCAGATATGGGGCTGGGGAGGCGGCGGGACGGCGGAGGAGCTAGTCTGAGTAGTAGTTCTGGAACTAGCGACAACAGAAACCAAGGTATGAACTGTGCAATACAGAACAATGAGGCCTACCGTGGAAGCCATGTGATAATATCTGACAACGCTCTGGGCCTTACTCAGATGTGCAAGGCATGAAGGGAACAACTGACTCGAGAAACTCTACATTACGCGACAGTGGAATGGTCTGCGGCACAGACAAGAAAATGATGGCAGTTGACCGTACCATTCCGATTTTCTTTATGTGATGATGCAAAATTACTACGACTAGAGATTATTCATAGATCCTCCGCATCTTTCATGAAAATGCTCTTATCCCAAAAGGTTCGCACAGTTTTGTACGTAGCTGCAGTGGTGAGTTTGATATCCTTGCTGTCGAACAACGGGACCACGACAAATAAACCCATTCCTCCCTCCTCCTCCTCCTCCTCATCATCATCACCACCACCGCCGCCACTAACAGCAACCTCGTCTTTCTCCGGAAAATCGCCCCCTGAACCTTCAACAGAAAAAAAAACCACGTTGAGCCAATCGGAATTGCAAACGAAAATGCCGCAGGTTGTCTGTGGAGCGTGCTTTCCCTAATGAGCGACGTGAATTAGAATCATCATGCAATAGCAACCTGGTTCTTATGCAGTTTCTACTTGTGCCGCATTGCCTTTGATGGTGATGAGTTCCCCCCCCCGACTTAATCAATTTGGATTTGAAAAACAACCTCCAGGTCGTTCCTCCTGTAGCAAAACGAAGGAAGACACTCGTCTTCAAACGCTCATTCGGCTCTCTTGAAGCAGCCACGTATGCTATACGCGTTGGAGACGAGCTTCTCGTTTCTGAGAATAACCATGTCACGCGCATTTCGAGAGAAACGGGTCGAAAATTGGGCCCCATCCCTATCTCAGACCCCAGCGTTGCGTTTGAGAACCCGACCGGCCTCGCACAGTATAAGTCGTCGCGGCGTGCAGAAGATATGCTGCTCGTCGGTGAACAAGGTTGACTGTAGCTATTATGCCAGCTTTGCCCCCCCCCTCCCCCCTTTCCATCCCCTCTTCCCGCCTCCCTTGGCCGAAAGCGGGATCTGCTACCATAAGCCGCACACCCAAATGCTTTTTTGCGCTTCGTTCACATGGACTCCGTATAATACGTGGGCAGGTGGCAAGGGCCTCAAGAAGATCCGGCTCCGCGACATGAAAGTCGTAGGTGTTACCGGACAAGTGGGGGTCCCGGGTACTGGAGAGTCCGCGGCGATTGACAGCGCTCTCGGCGTCGCTCATGGGAACGGGATGGTGTTTGTTGCCGACGTCACAGCATACCGGGTCACTGCTCGCAAGGCTAATTTCAGACAACGACGACGACGACAAGGGGGAGGGGGAGGGGGAGGACGCGGGAGAAGGGGAGGGGGGAAGCTGATCTGGACCTTCTCCCAAGACGACATTGGCCCCGAGCTCAAAGCGAAGATCCGCTGCGAGACTAAAGCCTTTGATTTGAGAACGGGTTATGATGGCCCGGCTTGCTTCAACCCCCACGATATTGCTTTCTCGCCAAGCGGAGGAGGAGGAGGAGGAGGAGGAGGAGGAGGGCGCTTATTCGTAGCTGATGCCGACAACGGGATGATTCTCGTGCTTGATGCGACCAACGGCTCACTCGTACAGACAATACGCACGGTGGGGGGGCGGCCTTTCAAGACCCCGCGTGGAGTGTCGATTGTGGAGGCACCAGCCATGTCCTCGCCTCTGCTAATAGTAGCAGAGCTGCAACGTCTGCTTTTGTTGGACCTCCAGGGCGATCTAAAGAGCGAAATAGCCGTCCCGGGATCTGAAGCCATGCTCGGCATCACCAACGACGACCAGGCCGATGCTGTCTACGTGGGAGATCCTGGGGCCAATAAAGTGCATGTCTTCGAATGGAGCGAGGAGGGCAGCGACGTCAATGAAACTACCGCCGATGATGATGATCATGGTGAGGATGATGCATGATCATGTTGAGATGAAGACGACAGTAATATATTAGATATTACATGTCTCTCATCGTAAATAGCGATGAACCTTGTCCTTCGATTCGGTATGGTTTTATTGGTTTTTTATCGCGGGGCCCAACATTTAATATTTTCTTCTCAAGTGGATGATGGTGGCGGTGGTAAAGCGAATTGTAGCAATTTAGTCTCCATGTTCCAAGTTAATCATGGAGTGCACATGTTTCGTTGTTTCGCGAAATGGTCGCCTACGAATGCCAGATCTGAAGAAGAATAAGCGAACATAGATCTCACTGGATGTGAGCATGAACGCAACTTACAACTTAAGACAAGAATCGTCTTTATTATGAAAAATCACACATACTGTTTCATGCAGGGATGGGGGGCATTGGATATGCATGCCAAACAAAATTGTTGCTGTGCTTACGGTGTGATCAAAATACAAAGGAATGCTACATGAGCGCTGCAGCCGCTGCTCGGTCTGTATGTGTAACGTCTAGAGCCGATAATGCAAAATACTGCATGATATGTACGCAACATGATGAAACGATCGCATCTTTCAATGATAATTACATATCATTGTAATCTGCAGGTCTATAGTGCAACCAAGTGGATGATCAAATCGTTGGATGCCTTGCTCATTTTTCGGGTTCTTTGATGTTAAGCTTGTTCGTTAAATGTAAAAATCTATTGCTGATAATGTTTCTGTGGATATAGAATTGATGCGCTGCTCCTGTTTAATAGTGTAGAGCTTGTCATGCATGACGCTGCAGCAATACAGCAGCTTTATTGCCGCAGCAGGTGTTTGTTAGTCGTTCGCATGTTGGGACAAGGATGCACCTCCTCATTTCAGTAGAATGTAACAGTAATTTTATACATTGAAAAGTTGGGAATGTGTCATAGGTGCACAAATAGCTTATATTGAAAAAAATTAATTTATTCATTACATCCGTCTCATACGACACGCATGTAATATGTCGTTTGTTTTATGTATTTTTTTTGCGCTCGTAATAGCTAAGCAGCAGGGCGGCTCGGGCTCAGGCATTTGCATAGCTTAATCTTTCCGAGCCTGTAGAAAGCAACTTCAGCTACTTCCAATCGATGAAGAAGAGTTTTCTTCCACGCTTTTCTGCTTCGCAACGATCTCCTGCACGATCCACACATGTAAGAAAGCAGATATCAGGAAAAGAAAGGGGGCCTCGGAATGGGGGGGCAAAAAAATGACCTAATCAATTACGTCATATAATATGCGTGCACATGTCCGTATTAGGTTGACGATTGAAAAATCTTGGATGATTCATCACATCCGTCTCATATATATATACATATATTATATATACATATATATATATATATATATATATATATATATATATTTCCTCCAAACGGCAATGAAAACCGACCGTGAACTTCTCCCCG